>JAJIBD010003425.1:0-18800 GCA_021461705.1 Cryptotis parvus | reverse complement strand
CTGTTGATCTGGTCGTCAGGCAGTTTCTCAGCGTCCGGACAGTGAAGATGGTGGCTAGTGTGATGGGCGAGTTTCATCTGGCTGCTTCCGGGGACCCCCCAGAGGCGATGGGCCAACACCCAAAACCCATCTGCCCTCCTCGGGATCCCATCGTCAGCTGGGCTCGGCGCGAGCCGGGCTCCAGTCTCCCCAGCCGCTTGTGAAGCTCTGCATGCTGGTTCCCAGGCCGCTCCTGGGCGGGTCCACCAGGCTCGACAAAAATGGAGGGGGAGTGGCTAAACCCTGACTCCATCTGGCGAATTCCCAGTGATTCCCGCTTCTGGGAGCCGCCTACCTGGGCTTGAACTGGTTTTGCTTGGTTGATCTGGTCGTCAGGCAGTTTCTCAGCGTCCGGACAGTGAAGATGGTGGCTAGTGTGATGGGCGAGTTTCATCTGGCTGCTTCCGGGACCCCAGAGGCGATGGGCCAACACCCAAAACCCATCTGCCCTCCTCGGGATCCCATCGTCAGCTGGGCTCGGCGCGAGCCGGGCTCCAGTCTCCCCAGCCGCTTGTGAAGCTCTGCATGCTGGTTCCCGGGCCGCTCCTGGGCGGGTCCACCAGGCTCGACAAAATGGAGGGGGAGTGGCTAAACCCTGACTCCATCTGGCGAATTCCCAGTGATTCCCGCTTCTGGGAGCCGCCTACCTGGGCTTGAACTGGTTTTGCTTGGTTGATCTGGTCGTCAGGCAGTTTCTCAGCGTCCGGACAGTGAAGATGGTGGCTAGTGTGATGGGCGAGTTTCATCTGGCTGCTTCCGGACCCCCCAGAGGCGATGGGCCAACACCCAAAACCCATCTGCCCTCCTCGGGATCCCATCGTCAGCTGGGCTCGGCGCGAGCCGGGCTCCAGTCTCCCCAGCCGCTTGTGAAGCTCTGCATGCTGGTTCCCGGGCCGCTCCTGGGCGGGTCCACCAGGCTCGACGAAATGGAGGGGGGGAGTGGCTAAACCCTGACTCCATCTGGCGAATTCCCAGTGATTCCCGCTTCTGGGAGCCGCCTACCTGGGCTTGAACTGGTTTTGCTTTGTTGATCTGGTCGTCAGGCAGTTTCTCAGCTGTAATTTCCACCTTTGACAGGACCTCCTGATGTATGTTTCACTTGACCTTGGGTATTGATATCATAATATGTACCTATATATTTATGTTATGCAGATAAATGCAGTCATTCTGTATCTGTCTCTCTCCTTCTGGCTAATTTCGCTCAACATAATCTTCTCCATGTCCATCCATTTGTAGGCAAATTTTATAACTTCATTTTTCCTAAAGG
This sequence comes from Cryptotis parvus, assembly GCA_021461705.1. Lineage (NCBI taxonomy): Eukaryota > Metazoa > Chordata > Mammalia > Eulipotyphla > Soricidae > Cryptotis > Cryptotis parvus. The sequence goes on along the minus strand of JAJIBD010003425.1, from coordinate 17,494 downwards.
CTGCATAGTATTCCATTGTGTAGATGTACCAAAGCTTTTTTATCCAGTCATCGATTTTCGGGCACTCTGGTTGCTTCCAGATTCTGGCTATTGTAAATAAAGCTGCTATGAACATAAAAGTAGGGATGGTGTTTCCGCTGCGTATTTTTGGCTTCCCAGAGTAGATTCCCAGGAGTGGTATGGCTGGGTCAAATGGGAGTTCAATTTCTAGTCTTTGGAGGAATATCCATATTGTTTGCCAGAAAGGCTGTACCAGCCGGCATTCCCACCACCAATGGATGAGTGTCCCCTTTTCCCCACACCCACGCCAGCACTTGTTGTTCTTGTTCTTTTGAATATGTGCGAGTCTCTGTGGTGTAAAGTGGTATCTCATTGTTGTTTTGATTTGCATCTCTCTGATGATTAGTGATGATGAGCATTTTTTCATATGTTTTTTGGCCATTCGAATTTCTTCCTTGCTGAAGTTTCTGTTCATTTCTTCTCCCCATTTTTTGATGGGGTTGTTTGTTTTCTTCTTGTAAAGTTCTACCAGTGCCTGATATATCCTGGATATTAACCCCTTATCAGATGGGTATTGGGTGAATATTCTTTCCCATTCTGTGGACTGCTTTTGTATCTTAGTCACTGTTTCTTTTGAGGTGCAGAAGCTTTTTAGTTTCATGTAGTCCCATATGTTTATCTTTTCTTCTAGTTGCTTTGTTAGTGATGTTTCATCTTTGAAGATGCCTTTAGCTTCAATGTCATGGAGGGTTTTTCCTATATTTTCTTCAATGTACTTTATGGATTCAAGTCTGATATTGAGATCTTTAATCCACTTTGATCTGATTTTTGTGCATGGTGTTAGACAAAGGCCCAAATTCATATTTTTACATGTCGCTGCCCAGTTTTCCCAACACCACTTATTGAAGAGGCTTTCCTTACTCCATTTTAGACTCGTTGCACCTTTATCAAAGATTAAATGATCATGTGTTTGAGGTTGGGTGTCAGGATACTCAATCTATTCCATAGGTCCACAGGTCTGTTTTTATTCCAATACCATGCTGTTTTAATTACTACTGCCTTGTAGTACAGTTTGAAGTTGGGTAAGGTGATGCCTCCCATCTTCTTTTTTCCCGAGGATTGCTTTAGCTATCCTTGGGGGTTATTGTTCCATACAAATTTCAGGAGTGTTTGGTAAATTTCTTTGAAGAATGTCATGGGTATCCTTATAGGGACTGCATTCAATCTGTACAGAGCTCTAGGGAGTATTACCATTTTGACAATGTTGATTCTCCCCATCCATGAGCAGGGAATATGTTTCCATTTCCTTGTGTCCTCTTTTATCTCTTGGAGCAGTGTCTTGTAGTTTTCTTTGTACAGGTCCTTTACACACTTGGGTAAGTTGATTCCTAGGTATTTGATTTTCTGTGGCACAATTGTGAATGGAATTATGAACATAGTTTTTCTTTAGATTCAGCTGTAGACCTATCTTTCCACATTCTCGGTCGAAGTCAGCCAGCATTTGTGCCGCTTGGCTAATGTTTGGTGTTATTAGTCCCATTCCTTCCCATTCTAATTGTTGCATGATGTTCTCGAGGGTGGCGCTGAAGAGTTTTGGTGAAATGGTATCACCCTGTCGAACCCCTCTTTTCACATGTGGAAAAGTGGACGCCTGTGTACTTACAGAATATTTATACATTATAATATGATAATATTATCATATATATGCTATAATATTATGATGTATATCAGTGTACATGATGTATGTTATATAATCAGTAATGTCTAATTCTTGATGTCTAATTCCTTACAAATAAGGAAGATATATATAAAATTCAGCTCCAAAGTTCACAAAAGTTTTGTTGTTCTGGATTACACTGGTACCCTGATATAAACTAATCTGAATATATTAGTTGATAGAAAAGGTAATAGAGCCGGTAATAAGAATAATTAGTTAATTATGTAAGAGAATTAGAGGATAGATAAGAATTTCAGTTCCAAAGTTCACAAACGAACCATTGTCCTGGGATACCCTGGGACTCTGACATATACAAAGATTAATCATCTGCTATACTTGCTTTAGCTTTCAACATCACATATTGGAAAACTAGAAATGAAAGTACCAGGTAATTGGTAGCAGGATTTGTGTTCATAGATAGTGAGAATAAACTCAGGCTTTTTATTCATGGATAATAAGTATAGATTTCAGACCATTAATTTTTTTTTCAGATTTTATTTTATTTTATTATTTCCCCCAAATATTGTTACACCATTTTAGACATACAATTGAAAGATGCTCATGTAGAGTTTTGGTTCTACAGTGTTCCAACACCCATCCCTCCACCCAAACCCATCTCCCATCACCAATGTCCCCACCTCCCTCCCCCTCCCACACCCCAACCACTTGGCAGGTTCTGTACGTCATTTCTCTCCTCACTATCTCTCCCTCCAGCCTAACTTTCCTGCTCTTCATGGAATGCAGTGCATTAAAAGACATTACTGTTTCCACTATTTTAATGGACATGCGACCATGCGGCCGCGCGCACTGGGCTCCGAACTGGTTTTGCTCTGTTGATCTGGTCATGAAGCAGTTTCCCAGCATCTGGACAGCGAAAATGGTGGCTAGTGTGATGGGCGGAGTCTCATCCGGCTGCTTCCGGGACCCCCAGAGGCGACGGGCCCACTCCTAAAACCCGTCTGCCCTCCTGGGGGTCCCCTCTTCAGCTGGGCCGGGGCGAGCAGAGCTCCAGCCTCCCCAGCTGCTTCATGTTATGGCCGATGGCCCCGGGCAGCTCCTGGGCGGGGCCACCAGGATCGACAAAATGGAGAGGGGAATGGCTGAACCCTGACTCCATCTGGCGAATTCCCCAGTGATTCCCGCTTCTGGGAGCCGCCTACCTGGGCTCGAACCGGTTTTGCTCTGTTGATCTGGTCGTGAGGCAGTTTCCCAGCGTCCGGACAGCGAAAATGGTGGCTAGTGTGATGGGCAAGTCTCATCCGGCTGCTCGGGGACCCCCCAGAGGCGACGGGCCCACCCATTAATTTTATTTTATTTTATTTTATTTTATTTTTTTATTTTTTAAAAAATATTTCATTGTACCACCAAGAGATATAAAATTACAAGACGTTCATGTTTGTTATACAGTCACACAGTTCCAGCACCCATCCCTCCACCCATGCCCATCTTCCACCACCAATGTCGACACTTCCCTCCCCAATTCCCAATCCTGCCTTCAAGGCAAGTTCTTTATCTCCTCCTTTCTCTCCCCCTCCCCCACAACTCGCTTCCCTTTCTTACACACTGTGGATTTTAGTAAATACATTTAGAGGTTATCATGTGAATCTTTTTGACTAGTCAAAGCACAGTTCTCAGATGGCATCATTTTTTTTTTGGTACTCATATATTTCAGTATGGCTACTAGCATAGTCTCATCACAATTCTTTTTTTTTTATTTAATTTTATTATTTTCCCCCCCCAAATATTATTACACTATTTTAGACATACAATTGAAAGATGTTCATGTAGAGTTTTGGTTCTACAGTGTTCCAACACGCATCCCTCCACCCAAACCCATCTACCATCACCAATGTCCCCACCTCCCTCTCCCCTCCCGCACCTCAACTATTTGGCAGATTCTGTATGTCATTTCTTTCCTCTTTATATCTCCTTCCCAATAAACTTTCTTGCTCTTCGTGGAATACAGTGCATTAAAAGACACTACTGTTTCACTATTTTAGTGGACCGCAGCGGCGCAAGCAGCCGCACGATCTGGGCGTTTCCCAGCGTCCAGACAGCGAAGATGGTGGCTAGTGTGATGGGCGGAGTTTCATCCGGCTGCTTCCGGGACCCCCAGAGGCGATGGGCCAACACCCAAAACCCATCTGCCCTCCTCGGGGACCCATCGTCAGCTGGGCTCGGCGCGAGCCGGGCTCCAGCCTCCCCAGCCGCTTGCGAGCTCTGCATACTGGTTCCCGGGCAGCTCCTGGGCGGGTCCACCAGGATCGACAAAATGGAGAGGGGAATGGCCGAACCCTGACTCCATCTGACGAATTCCCAGTGATTCCCGCTTCTGGGAGCCATCTACCTGGGCTCGAACTGGTTTGCTCTGTTGATCTGGTCGTGAGGCAGTTTCCCAGCGTCCGGACAGCGAAGATGCCCACCCATTAATTTTAAATACATGTTCATCACACCAATAAAGCGGTCAAGAGAAAAGACAGGTATTGCCGAGACTCTGTTGAAAAACTGGGCATTTTTGCCTTGGAACTTACACTCATGATAGTGTGGATAAAACTATTAAGTTTAAAATATACTTTAAATTATGCACATGTTCTCTATCAAATTCTTTCTGCTATCAGTGCTGTAGGCACAGATAAGATACCAATGCCTATACTAGATCCATTATGATGTATAACTATTTTTCTCCCAAATGTTTTTATTATACCACCATGAGATCTACATTACAAAGATGTTAATAAGATGTTCACATTTCGATTACGTTCTTACGGTGTCACAGCACTCATCCCTCCACCAGTGCCCAATTCCCACCACCAATGTCCCTGATTCCCTCCCTCACCCTCCTAGCCTGCATTTGTGGCAGGTTCTTTCTCTCTCTCTCTTTCTCTCTTCCCTTACACATTGTGTATTACAATACATGCATTTAGAGATTATCATGTGTATCTTTTTGCCTGTATTTAATGCTCAGTTCTAGGTTGGTATTAGCATTTTTGACATTACTAGCACACTGTTCCATTCTCTGTCTTACTTAACCTCTGATTCCCACAGGTTTGTGATAATTTCCACCTTTGAGAAGACCTCCTGATCCATGTTTCTCCTGACCTTGGATATTGGTATCATGTATAAATGATACCAATAAATATGTATATATATACATATATATACATACATATATACATATATATATCATGCAAATAAATGCAGTCATTATATATCTGCCTTTTCCCTTCTAATATTACTCAACATGATCCTCTCCATGTCCATCCATTTATAGGCAATTTCGATAACATCACTTTTCATAACAGCTGCATAGTATTCCATTGTGTCGATGTGCCAAAGTTTCTTTACACAGTCATCAGTTCTTGGGCACACTGGTTGTTTCCAGATTCTGGCTATTGTGAATAGTGCTGCTATGAAAATAAGAGTGCAGATGGTGTTTCTGCTGTGTGTTTTTGGATTCCCAGGGTATATCCCCAGGAGTGGTATGGCTGGATCAAATGGGAGCTCAATGTCTAGTCTTTGGAGGAATGTCCATATTGTTTTCCAAAAAGGCTGCACCAGTCGACATTCCCACCAACAATGGATGACAGTCCCGTTTTCCCTGCATCCACGCCAGCACTTGTTGTTCTTGCTCTTTTGGTGTGAGATGACATCTCATTGTGGTTTTGATTTGCATCCTCTGATGATTAATGGTGATGAACATTTTTTCATAAGCCTTTTAGCCATTCAAATTCCTTCCTTGTCGAAGTTTCTGTTCATTTCTTCTCCCCACTTTTTGATGGGGTTGGCTGTTTTCTTCTTGTAAAGTTCTACCAGTGCCTGATATATCCTGGATATTAACTTCTTATCAGATGAATATTGGGTGAATATTGTTTCCCATTCTGTGGACTGTTTTTGTATCTTGGTCACTGTTTCTTTTAAGGTGCAGAAGCTTTTTAGTTTCATGTAATCCGATATATTTATCTTTTCTTCTAGTTGCTTTGTTAGTGGTGTTTCACCTTAAAGATGACTTTAGTTTCAATGCGTGGAGGGTTTTTCCTATATTTTCTTCAACGTACTTTAAGGATTCAGGTCTGATATTGAGATCTTTAATCCATTTTGATCTGATTTTTGTGCATGGTGTTAGAGGTCCAAATTCATTTTTTACACGTTGCTGCCCAGTTTTCCCAGCACCACTTGTAGAAGAGGCTTTCCTTGCTCCATTTCAGACTCTTTGCACCTTTATCAAAAATTAAATAATCATGTGTTTGAAGATGGGTGTCAGGATACTCAAGGTCCACAAGTCTGTTTTTATTCCAATACCACACTCTTTTAATTATTACTGCTTTGTGGTAGAGTTTGAAGTTGGGAAAGGTGATGCACCCCATCTTCTTTTTCCCAAGGATTGTTTTAGCTATCCGTGGGGGTTCATTGTTCCATACTAATTTCAGGAGTGTTTGGTTAATTTCTTTGAATAATGCCATAGGTATCCTTATAGGGACTGCATTGAATCTGTACAAAGCTCTAGGATTTATTACCATTTTGACAATGTTGATTCTCCCGATCCATGAACAGGGAATGTGTTTCCATTTCCTCGTGTTCTCTTTTATTTCTTATACCAGAGTCTTGTAGTTTTCTTTGTACAGATTCTTCACAGCCTTAGTTAAGCTGAGTCATAGGTATTTGATTTTTTTGTGTCACAATTGTAAATGGAATAGTTTTCTTTATTCCTTTCTTCTCTTTTGTTATTCGTATATAGGAAAGCCACCGACTTTTTGGGTGTTTATTTTGTATCCTGCCATTCTACTATATGTATTTATTGTTTCTTGAGTTTTTCAGGAGAGAGTTTAGGGTTCTCTAGGTATAATATCATGTCATCTGCGAATAATGATAGCTTGACTTCTTCCTTGCCTACCTGGATGCCCTTAATGTCCTTTTCTTCTCTGATTTCTATGGCAAGTACTTCCAGTACTATATTGAATAAAAGAGGTGAGAGTGGACAACCTTGTCTTGTCCCTGATCTTAGGGGAAGGGAAGGTTTTCAATTTTTTCCCCATTGAGAATGATACTTGCTGTGGGCTTTTGGTAGATAGCTTTGATTATATTGAGGAAGGTGTTGGGCGCCACTGACTCTGTCCACTGCCACTTTGCCTTCCCGCGCATGCGCAGGATCCTGTGTCCGCGCATGTGCAGGGTCCTGTGCCCCGTGCATGCACAGAGTCCCTGGCGTGGCGTGATTGGGTTTTCTCCAATCAGAGCATGTTTCGTCAGATCGTATGCGCGCGCTCGTGCTCGTATGACCTGTGCTGGCCAATAGGAAGTGGACACGTCAAATCACACCATTTGTGCCAGCCAATGGGAAGCGGACACGTCAATTTGCTCCAGCCAATGGGAAACGGACATGCCAAATAGCACTGTATAAAAGCAGCTTGCACAACGGGTCTGGGTCCTTTCGCCATCGCAAAGTTGAAACTAAAAGACCTCCAGTAAAGCGTGTTCTAAGAAGAATCCTATTGTGGTCGCTCTTCATCGCGGATGGTCGTGGGCATCCCACAGGAAGGTTCTTTCAATTCCCATTTTCTGGAGGGTTTTAATCATGAAGGGGTTTTGAATCTTGGCAAATACTTTCTCTGTGTCTATTGATATGATCATATGTTTTTATTTTTTCTCTTATTGATATGATGTATTATGTTGATTGACTTGCGATGTTGAGCCATCCTTGCATTCCTGAGATGAATCCTACTTGGTCATGATGTATAATCTTTTTGATGAGTCTTTGCATTCTGTTAATTGAGCCTTTTCACAATATCCCACCATTGTTTTTGTGCTTGGAGTATTTCATCAGAGAATTTTGCTGTAAATCTTAGGGATGCTCCTTTATATGTGTTTTCCTTCTTTGATTTTGCTGCTTTCAGTATTCTATCTCTATCTATAGTTTTTGTCATTCTAATTAGGATGTGTCTTGGAGTATTCTTATTGGGATTTCTTTTAGCTGGTACCCTGCGTGCCTCCTGAATCTGGAGGCAAGCATTCTTTAGTTCTGCAAACTTCTCAGTAATGATGGTTTTGACAGTTTTTTCTTCATCATGGTTTTCTTCTTGCCCTTCTGGGACCCCAATGAGTGGTATGTCATTCCTTTTTGGCTTCATCCCGATTATCTCTTGATGTCTGTTCATTAATTGTGAGTCTTTTTTTCCATCTTCTGCTGTTGTGTAGAGAATCTTTGGAATTCGTTTTGGGGATCACTAATTCTTTCTTCAGCTGTTGTTACTCTGCTATGGAGGCCTTCCAGTGTTTTCTCATTTCATTTACCACATTTTTTATATCTGTCATTTCTGTTTCTATTTTGATCTTCATTTTCCTCATTTCTTCTCTTATGTCCTCTTGTATTTTATTGATTTTGCATTCCATTGCTTCTTTGAGTTCCTTATGGAACCTTAACAATTCTTTCCGAAATTCCTTATCAGAGAGATTATACAGCTCATCATTATTGCTTGGCTCATCTAGGCTAGTGACTTCAGTCACTGAGCTTGATGGAATTCTGTGTTGCTTTACCATTATGAATATTATAGGTTGCAAATGTGTGTTCTTGGGTGGCTAGATAACACAGTTAGTAGGTGTCTGGGTAGTTTGCAGAGTTTGGGTGTAGGGACAAATGCTCCCTGGTACCTCATGTAAGATAAGTAGTAAGTATATTGCTCAAATGCTAGAGCGTCCATGTGGTTTTGAGCTTGGGGATGTTTGTGGCTGGTTCCGGCCTATGCCCTGGGGCTGGTTAGTTCCTTGGGGAAATGCAGGGATCACACACACACACACACACACACACCTGTAGGAGGCATTGGAGGCGTTCCCAGAGGAGTACGGAGAAAGTTGCCCAGGGGTGGTTCTGGGGCTGTGTGCCTCGATCCCATTGGTGAAAGTTTCGGCCTGTTCCCTTGAACTGGTTAGTTCCATGGGAGATGCAGGGATTCCACACACCTGCAGGAGGGATGGAAGGTGTTCCAGGAGGGGCCCGTGTTTTCAAATTTTACAATTTTATTCTTTGCACTCTGCCACTCAAAATGTTGCAGGTGTGGCTGCAGTGCCTGGCTGCATCAGCATGTGTCATACAGGAGACAGGCTTGTCTACACCCAGGGCTCTGCCCCATGGACCCTGGATGGTTGATAGTCTGACATAGAAAAAGACTGGGCTCCCTGGGATGAACCCAGAGTCATTGCAGAGCCTGGCAAGCTACCCATGGTGTATTCTATATGCCAAAAACAATAACAATAATGGACCTCATTCCCAACAAATGGAGATGTTGCTGGCACGCTCTCTCAAGCAAATCATTGAACAACGGGAAGGCAAGTGATGCAAGTGAAGTGATCTGTGCTGTAATAGAGGAAACAGTTTTTTCTCTTTTTTTTGAGATAAAGATTTATCAATCAGTGTTTTAATTGTTAGTATAGGAAGTTTGGTAATAGTTTTTCAAATAATATTACAGAAACAGCAGTACAAACCTCCAAAGTTTATACTAGTGAACTATTATAAATGAACCATCCCCACTTAAAATATCATGTATGTACATTACATCATGTATGTACATTTCAAAAAGTAATCCCATTACCTGAGAAGCTATATTGTGCCCTTTTGACTCATAGCACCTTCACTCAACTCTGAACCTCCTTTCTTTCTCATAAATCGTTGAGTTTATTTTAATTGAATCAAAGAATAATCCACAATGCTCCACTTATTGTATCCAACATACAACTGTGATATTAATCCATATTGTTAGGTTTACTTATAGTTGATTGATCATTTCTTTACTAGAAGAATTGTACAACACAATTATACCACAATTTATTTAGCTAGTTCATGGTGCCTAGATATTAGTGTTCTGTTAATCAAAGAGTTATTCCACATACTGCCATTACAATCATTTTGCTGCATAATTTTGTGGCATGTATCTACTTTCCTGTTGGATGCATGTTTAGTGAAAGTATAGGAATCTGATCAGAGGAATCTTACTAACATCATAGGAATATGAACTGAACTGAAGTTGATAGTTCCAAATAGTGCTCCTGTATTGGAGTGGTGAAACTTGTCTCTACTAAGAACCGTTTTTATATCCATAATATCATTCATGGTGCACACCACACAGATGAGCTGCTGACTGCTGCAGAAAAGCTTGTGTATGTGTCCTGTCATGTGCCTTGGCCAGACCATAGGACATACCTGTCTCACAAGTTCATTGGCTAAATATTCCTATACTCTGTATCAACTAAAGCATCACAATATCTAATAGAAAAACAGTTTACCAAGATTATTACCACTGCAAATTCTGTGTGCATATGTAATGAATGATTCTATCCCTTTGCAAATGAATGTACTGAATCTTAAGAGTCACGGGCTGAGGTAGTTATTTGAGAAGTGTCAGATGTTTTGCAACTTATCTCCATGAATCAAATACAAATACCAATTTGTATCATATGGTAGACATATTCTACCTTTGGAGGGATAATGTAAAACCAGCAAAATGAAACCAGTGGGTGGACAAAGGTAAAAGTACATAGGATTTCTTGGTAACTGTTTATCAAAGAAAAGTTCCATTTAAAGAAAACTTTGCTAGCACTATTCACAATAGCCAGAACCTGGAAACAACCAGTATGCCTGAGAACTGATGACTGGATAAAGAAACTGTGGTACATCTACACAATGGAATACTATGCAGCTGTTAGGAAAAATGAAATTATGAAATTTGCCTATAAATGGATGGACATGGAAAGGATTATGTTGAGTGAAATTAGTCAGAAGGAAAGAGAGAGACATAGAATGACTGCATTTATTTGCATGACATAAATATATCAGGTGATCTTACCAAAAGTGAAAATTACCACAAACGTGTGGGAGTCAGAGGTTAGGTAAGATAGAGTAGGGAACATGTGTGAATAAATGTCAAAAGGGCTGATACCAACATAGAACTGAGCATTAAATACAGGCAAAAAATGCACATGATGGCTTCTAAGTGTATGTAGTGCAACCCACGACGTGTAAAAGAAGGAAAAGAGAGAGAGGGAGAGAGAAAAGAGATAAAGAACCTGCCATTTAGGCAGGCTATGGGAGGGGGAGGGAATTGGGGACATTGGTGGTGGGAAATGGGCACTGGTGGAGGGCGGGGTGCTGGAACACTATGTGACCAAAACCTCCAAACATGAACAACATTGTAATTGTATATCTCACGGTGGTATAATAAAATGTTTTTTTTAAAAAAAAGAAATGACTAGTCAAATAAAATAATAGGGAAGCACCAGCCACAAAAAAAAAACTTTTGCTAAAAATGCACACTGTCTGCATATACATTTCTTTATAGATATACATACACATATATATTACAATTAGCATAGCACTTCTTCTCTTTAGGGACAAGAAAATCATCCTGAGAATGTCACTTTTGCCACTTATACCTTTTTAGGGGACAGAACCAGGACATTAGTCTGAGCTAGGATAAGCATTTAACCAGAAAGCATCAATATTTTAAAACACTTTTTACACAGGATAAGGAATTCACATGATAAACCCTAAATGTATGTATTGTAAGCCACAATGTGTAAGAGAAGGGGGAGGATAGAGAGAAGAAAGGGCAGGAGGAGGAGAAGGAGGAAGAAGAAGAGGAGGAGGAGGAGGAGAAGGAAGAAGAGAAGGAAGGAGGAGGAAGAGGAAGAAGAAGATGACGAAGATGATGATGAAGACGAAGAAGAAGAAGAAGAAGAAGATGATGATGATGATGATGATGAAGATGAAGATGGAGGAAGAGGAGGATAAGGGAATCTGTTGGGAAGGGTGCAATGGTAGAGGGAATGGGTGTTGGAACACTATGACTTAAATCCTTTGTAATTGTATGTCTCAAGGTGGTATAATAAAAGTTTTTTAATTATATTAAAATATTATTATTAAATCACCAGGAGATAGACCATTTCTAAGTTGCTCATGATTGGATTTCAGTCATACACCAATGTCCCCAGCTTCTCTCCCACCACTGCCACCTTCCCCCACCCAACCTGATTCTATGACAGGCACTTTTCTAGTCTCTCTCTCTCTCTCTATCTATCTATCTATATATCTATATATCATCTATCTATCTATCTATCTATCTATCACTCATTTTCCTTTTGGACATTGTGGTTTGCAATATAGACACTGAAGGGTTATCATGCGCATCCCTTTTTATCTACTTTCCAACACTCAGTTCTAGTCCGGGAACAGTCATTCACCCCAAACATGGCCGGGTACCCCCCAAACCCCAATATCTGTGGAAACCTCACTGAGCCCCAACAAATAATTACCCTTTTTTCAATAATAAACAAATTATTTTCCTTGAACTTTGGCCGTTGAATTTGCTCATTCTACCATTACTTGTCAACATTTAGGCTGGCTGCTCTATACTTGCTGTGGAGTCAAAAGAAACCTAAACCATCTGTGAAGGGGCAAGGACTGGAATTTCCAATCACTAAGTGCTGCTTGTGACTATGAACTTTTCCTCCCACTTTATCTGGTTTCAAAGTTCTGTTTCTACATTGTAAAGATCCATAGGTTAATTTGCCTGAAAGGGTGTAACCCTTAGAGTTCTTATCTCAACATGACTCATTACTGCACAGGTGTAATAAAACTGCTAGATTTTTAGCTTCTGAGGAGCCAGACACAGAAGTGGTCACAGAGAGAGAAGGCAGCTGAGGATTCGCATACCCTACCCTATCCGAGTACAGTGTCTGCTCTATGTAAGTTTCCTTCTGATGCTGGTGGGGTCCCTGAGTAATTTATCTGAAGACAGGAGAAGAGCAGCGGTAGCCTAGAGAAGGGAATTCGCCAAGTTTTCTCTATCCGTCTCAACTACTAGCTGGGAAATCTAGTACTGTGAGCGTAGCTCCTTGCAGGAACGGAAATCAGCTCTGGATCTTACCTGAGCCTTTTGGGCCCCTATCCTTCCCTCGCAGAAAAGTGATGTAAGGAGGAGGCAAGCAATGAAGTACAGCAGATTTATTTAGAAGTTTTGAGGCAGGGAGAGAGAGACAGAGAAAACGTGCTCATGTGAGAATGAGGGCTTCTCTAGGGGAGCCCGGCACGCATCGCAGCATTAGATATGAAAGTATGAAGTACACATCTTAAGAGGGGAAATGCAGGGCCACACATGGTCTCAGGAAGCACATGCATGTACTTCCTTTGTTCAGATGGCTTTTATAGGGTTTCTCCCAAGCTGCCTCACTTGGCATTTTTTATCTAGGTAAGAGACACTTGCTAGGGTGGTTGCCAAGGAGAGAGAGTTGGAAGTAGTTGATGATCTTTGATATTCCTTTTGTGGCCTTTGTTCCAGCTGGAGCTTCTCTGGGAGGGGCTCCAGCCTTCTCTGAGTCTGTGCTTGCTCCTGGTAAAGGTCTTATCAGGCCTTAGTTTCTGTGTCCCCAATGAGACCTGATAGCCTTAGGGGCTAGTTGAAAAATGAATTTTTTTCAAGAACCCATTGCTATAAGGGACCCTTCTCTATCTACCTGACTGTCTGTTTTTCTTCCTTGTATTGAGTGTGAGATATATGACCAGAAGATGAGGACTGGATAAAAGTGTGGGAGGTGAAATGATAGTACAGAGGGTAGGGCATTTGCCTCAATCCCTCGCATCCCATTAGTTCCCTAGTGCCGGTCCAGTAATCTCTCAGGAGCACAGAGCCAGCAGTAAGCCCCAAGTTTTGCTTCATATGGCCCAAACCCACACCCTTTCCACCCCCAAAACTAAAGCTTATTTTAAAAAAAAAAAAAAAGAAGTCACACTACTCAGGTACAGCATATTGTCTTTAGACCACAGGAAAGAACTTCAAGAGAAGAAAATGTGAAAAGACTTTTGAAGCATGCAGTCTCTTTTCATTCAGGATGTTAGAAATTTTTTCTCTTTCTGGTCTCGCTGGGAGAAGGGTTGGGGGTCGCACAGTGGGCGCCGAACATGCCCCCCCCGGCAGGCAGAGCGTGGGTGTGACTGGTAGGCGGCAAGAGGCACTGGCAATGCAGAGGGGCTTCCGACGGAGCAGTAGGAAAATTTCAAAAATGTTTCAAATTCCTATGGAAAACCTCGACAACATCAGGAAGGTATGAAAAAAAAGGTGAAAAACATTCTTGTTAACATTGGGCTTGACAGCTGCAAGGAGCTGCTGAAGCTAAAGATTGCGATTGTACATGAGTGAGACAGTGATACCAAAGGAGTGTGCAGTGATTGCTGCTGGGTTTCCAGCAGCACTGGGGGAAGCCGTTCAGCTGTCTCCATTGCCTCCTTGTCATGTGACCCAACCCCAGGATACAGGTCTTCTGGGTGTGCTAAAGACCATTTGTCCTGTTGGTTATTACTTGAAAGCAAAAGTACGCCAGTCAGCATCTGGAGTAAAAACGTTCTTCCATATTCTCATTATTGATGTTGTCAGTTTTGGATCATTCTGTGTTAATTGACTAGATGACGACAGAGACTCAGAAGAAGCCAGAGGAACCCCTGCACCATGATGTCAGCCATTTTCAATGTCAAGATTCCACAGCACATCAGAGCTCCACCCAAGAGAGAAGCCCAACTCATCAGAACCCCAACCTAGAGAGAAACCTATTTCACAGACACAGATAGAGTTGCTACCAGCTCTCCCTGTTGCACACAGCTGCAAAGAAATCACATGGTACATCAGTAAATGCAAAAACTAATATTGCCCACATGGCAGAGCCTGGCAAGCTACCCATATCGTATTTGATATGCCAAAACCATAACAATAATAGACCTCATTCCCACCTGAACGAATGGTTTGAGGCTCTTCATATTCCTGGAGCAAGCAGAGGCCCTTGGGCTGTACTGGCACATGACAGGGACAAATGGAGATGTTACTGGTGCCTGCTCAAGCAAATCAATGAACGGGAAAACAAGTGATGAAAAAAGTGCTGTTTAGAAATTACCAGGCATCCACCTGAAAGACAAATTAATGCTTTGGCATTGGCTAGTTTACTTCAAGTGTAAATTTTTTCCTCTGCTTAAGAGATATATGCTTGCCATATTATATAAGCAATTATATAAATTTTTTGACATCTGGGACCCTCTGCTTGCTCCCCACCTTAATGTGTGAGATTAATCTCTGGGCAAATAGATCCGGGCCTCTTTGGAACAGCAGGTGGAGTTCCCTCCCTTCTGGCTAGCCTCCACGCCTGACACTTGCCGTATCAGAAGTCCATAGCTCCTGAACTGCACACTGCATATGTGCTGTGTGACAGCTCTGCTCATCAAAACTTATGACAAACTTTTATAAGCTTATTTAAATTCCCCTATAAATTTTGAATTATCCTCACTCTTACCAAATTTTACATTTGTAAAATTTATCTACTTCGTAACGTTTAATGTATTAGCATATTAATATCATTAACTTTTAAAAATGCATATATCTGTAAAAAATGACATAGGTTTTAAAACGTTTTTATTTTAACTTATAATTAATTTACTTTTTTGTAGAATTTTAGGAGTTTTCCTTCATTTGTTTCTGTGTAGGCTTCAGAACCTCTCCACAATAGGTAAAAAATAAATATCTGTAGGATAAAAAAGAAAATATTATGGGATAAAACATATGGGATAAAAAGAAAATAATAAGGTAATGAAAATTATTAAAATCATCAGAACTAGATATTTTGCATACATAACTTGGTTTACACTGGGGAAGGTTGGAGCAATCCTTCAGACATGAGATGTGGGAAGCAGACTGGTAATGGGTGTAGTGTAGGAGCAATATATGCTGAATAGTGTGAATAACAGTATTGTAAATCCTGATACCTCATTAAAAACAGTTAAGAAATGATCATTAAAAAAAGAAATGATCATCCTTATATAGCTTTTATCAAATTTATATAAATTTTCTAAATTTATATTGCCTGAATGCCAAACTTATAAAAATTAAAATAACAGATCTATGATGATGTGGGGGAAAGACCACAATTTACTCTAATTTCTTCTTGAGGACACCTCTGAAAGAATTAAAAAATTACAGTTCTAGTTTCCTGTCCCTCGAAGTGTTGCAGGTGTGGCTGCAGTGCCTGGACTCCGTCAGCAGGTGGAAGACAGGAGACAGGCTTGTCTACACCCAGGGCTGCCCCATGGGTCCTGAATGGTTGATGGTCTGACATAGAAAAAGACTGGGATGAATCCAGAGCCCCGGCAGAGCCTGGCAAGCTACCTGTGGTATATTTGTATGCCAAAAGCAGTAATAATAATGAACCTCATTCTCAATGAATGGAGATGTTACTGGTGCCTGCTCAAGCAAATCAATGAAAACAGGGTGACAAGTGACAAGTGACAGTTCTAGTTTATCCAAATGGAGAAATGATTTATTTCAATTAATATAACACAATAACAATATCCAAAATTTCTCAAGTGTAAACCCAACTCTAGAAAATTGGAAGGTAACTAGGACAATACCAAACCTATTAGCGTGTGGTCTTTAGAACAATTTGCCTTAGTCAGCACAACTCTCCTCTGACCCAGAGACTCCTGCCTCAATGTCTTATGCACGATGTGCCTGGGATGCTCTGCTTCTCCAATGTCCAGCCAGAACTTCAGCCGAGTGCCCTGCTTTGGAGATAGAGACGTGTACCCTACTCTCATCATCATTGCTTGGTTTATATTTTGGATTTTACTCTATCACATGAATAAGTTTGGTTTAAGGGTTATTTAAGGATATAGACATTTATATCCTTAGGGGCCCCAGGCTTGACACATTGAATAACTTTAGAGACATATAAATCTAGAAAATTGCAGAACAGAAAATAGATAACAATGATTGTGTGTCCATTAGGACATGATTGAGATCTTGTTGAATTCTTCTTCTCTGTCACAGCTTACCATGGCAACTGAACCTATCAGGATGGACCCCATCTGTCTGGTGGAAAACTACAAAACTCAACTGACAGTAAATCCAAAAGCACTGGATATTCTTGAGACTATATCTCAGCCAGTGGTGGTGGTGGCTATTACAGGGGAGTACAGGACAGGCAAATCCTACCTAATGAATCGCCTGGCTGGAAAAAACCATGGTGAGTGACGTTCTGGTGTGAGTCATGTTCTGGAAGCCATTTTCTTGGAAACACTGATAACAAAGGTTGAGCTTACCTCCTCCTTTCACAACATATCAAGAAAGAACCTAAGCTCTCTGATTAAAATTCGAATTCTCAAAATTTAGAACTTCAACCCATTTGCTGACAAAATCCTACTCACTGCCTAAGCAATAAAGAGTTGCAGACCCAACTTAAAAGTCCATCCCATTAGTCTCCATCCTATGCACTCAACTTCCAGGATCTCACTTGCAGCAAACAATTTCTTACTTTCTTTCACATGACTTTTTTTTTCCTTTGTTTTGGGGCCACGCCCAACTGTGCTTGAGTTTTACTCCTGGCTGTATACTCAGGGATCACTCCTGGCAGAGCTCAGGGGACCGATAGGGTTCCAGGGATCAAACCTAGGTTTGCAACTACAAGGTGTGGTCTGGAAACTATTGTTCTGGAACAATTTGGTGACTTGGCAGTTTGGTGACTTTCAGTCGTGGAGCTGGGCTATTTATGCTGGAGGGTGTCAGATATGCTGTAGTCTACAGTGCCTTAAGGTAGGAAAGGGAATCTGCCCACCCCATGCAAAGAAGATCCCAGAGTTTTCAGCCCAGAAAGGTCTACCTGGGAAGATTCAGAAGTATCACGTTCTTTTGGAGATGTGATGGTCGCCTGTTTCTCAGGCAGCAAAATGCCAGGTCCAAACCTGGCGTATTATCTATC
>JAJIBD010003424.1:0-32500 GCA_021461705.1 Cryptotis parvus | reverse complement strand
GGGGTGGGAATCAGGGGTGTCTTAGAAGACTGTAGATGGGAAGCAGGTTTTCCAGTGATGGGTCTAGTGTTAAAATGATGTATGCCTGAAAAGAATAATTAACGATACTGTAAACTCCAGTACCTCAATAAAATTAGTTTTAAATGATTTATTCTTTTTCTTTGTAGTTATATACATTAAATATGTTATCTGGTATGAAATAATTTTGAGTTTTTTTTTCAATTGTTTGGTATGAATCCACTATTGTAGCATATATTCTACGATTTAAGCCCTAAAATTAATAATGTGTGTTTTATGACTCAGAATATGGTCTTTGTTAATATTTCACATGAACATGTAGAGAATGTGTATTCCTATGTTTAAGGATTACTATCACTATCACTATCTTCCCGTTAATCATCTATTTGATAGAGCGGGCACCAGTAATATCTCCATATGTCCTGTCTCATGCTAGTAGAACCCAAAGGCATCCACTTGCTCCAGGAAGAAAAAGAGCCTCAAACCATTATATTAGGTCATGGGAATGACCTAATATAAATGTTACTGGTATTTAGCATATAAAATACTACACGAGCAGCTTGCCAGGCTTGCTGTGCAGGTGGCACACTGTTGTGGTCACCTCTAAATAAAGCATTTATTGATGAACCGCATGAGCCGGGCTGTGATAGTCTGGTCTGCTGGGTGGAGTTGTGGACGAGAGGGAAGTCCGGATGTGGAAAATGGCGGGCCCCATGGAGTAGGGGAGTGTGGTCTGGCTTGTTGTGAGGCTCTGCTGGGGTGGCAGGCCAGGGCTAGAACCCACCATGCCTCCCGGGCGCCTCACGAGCAGCTGGGCACAGGGAGAGCAAGTAGCAGCTCTGCCCCATGTCTGACAGTCTCTGGTTCAGCATACCTGGGCCGGATTGAAAAAAACTGCTGCAGGGTGGCTGTGTATGATCCGGGCTGTGAGATTCTGGTCTGCTGGGTGGAGTTGTGAGGAGAGGGAAGTCGGATATGGAAAATGTTTAAGGATGTATTAAGCTATTTCCTTATCGATTTTCTGTCTGCTGAATATGTTTATTTTTATTGTGGGACATTGAATATTTATTTATCTACAATAGTATATTTATTGATTTTTTCCTCTGGTCTTATACATTGACTTTATGTATTTTAGTAATCTATTGATAGTTGCATAGATATATAGGATTCTTATAGATATCGAATATCTATATTTGTTTTGTAGATAATTGAAATATTTATTTTGTAAAGCTATTTTTAAGTAATCCCTAATACATTTCTTTGCTTTGAAGTTTGTTATGTCTTAAATTAATATAATCAGCTTTGATTACTTTTGATTTTGTTTTGGGGCCACACCTGGCAATGCTCAGATGCTACATCTGGCTCTGCCCTCAGAAATTACTTTGGGCAATGTTTGGGATCCAAATGGGATATCAGGGATCAGATCTGGGTTAGTCACATGCAAGGCAAGTTCACTACCCACTGTTCTGTCTTTCCAGCTCCAGCCTAGATTTCTTTCAGTTGGCGTTAACCTGTTATACTTTTTCATCTGTTTTCTTACTCTTTTTTACTTTTGTTTTGGGAAGTACCTGGAACTGTTCAGGGATTACTCCTAACTCTGCACTCACAGATCACGCCTGACTGTACTTGGAGGCCATATGAGGTGTTGGGGCTTGAACTCCATCAGCCACATATAATATAAATTTTTTTAACCTACTGTACTATATACCTAGCCTTCATGTGCTTACTTTAATCTCTACAACTTCTGCTATATTTGTTACTGCTTCCTATTTGTTGCCCTTGTTCTTTATTTCTTCCATGTATGCCATATTTTGTGTGTCTTTTGTGGTTTTAATTGGGCATTTTTATATGCCCAACTTTCTCCTATTTTTTAACATATTTATTCTACTTCTATTTTATCATATTTGGATATTGGGGAACTTTTTCAGTGATACTCAGTCAGGGAGTTCCCTGTGATTCTTGGCCAACTGGTAACTGTTCAATGCAAGAAGCCAAGGATTCCAAGCCTACCTGGGCCCCCTTGGAAGTGCTTGAAGGCCTTTGAAATTGCACCTGGCAACTCTGAGAATCATCTGGTGTTGGGGATTGATCCAGGTTGTGTACAGACAAGGTGTGTATTCGCACCACTGTACTATTTCTCTACACCTATGCTCCTAAAACATTTTAGGAGTACACATTTCTACTCAAGCGAGTACATCTTCAAACACACTATACCACCTAATGAGTAGGACAAGTGCCTCAGAATGGCAAACTATTCCTAATTATGCCTCTTATTCCTTGGCGTTATTGATGTCATCATTACCATTATGAAAGATATCAATATCACTATCATTCATTGATATCAAATTGTAAGCATCAAGTTCATTGGTGATCTTATTAACAGAAGATTGTTATTTTAGATCAACAATGAGTCATAAAACAATTTTTTATTGTATCTTTACATTTCTTCTTAATGCTCCTCCTTTCTTTATGTAGATCCAAGGTTTTGGAGAACTTCAATTGGATATTAAAAACAATGTCTCTAGGTAAATATTTATTTTGCTTTTCTTAGTCTCTGATGGACTTCATTTCTGTTTCACTTCTGAAAGGTTCTTTAGCAGGAGACAGTATTCTGAGTTGATGTGTTTTTCCTTCAGCACTTAAATATATTTCAATTCACTTTCCTTTCTTGTATAATTTCTGAGAAGTTCAATGTGGTGCTTACCTTTTTTTTGTCCACAGGTAAGCTGTTTTATTTTCCTCTGTCATCTTTCAGGCTTGTCTTTTTCCCCCTCAATTTTTAATGACCCAAATTTGAAAATACTGATAACCCCCATAAAGACCTTAACATGTCTACAAATAAACATTTAAAAATATAGCAAACTAGAAGTATTAGTTCAAATATTTTAGATTTTTCCAAGCCAAAAAGTTAAGAAAAACATAAGATAAATAAACATAGATAAACACAAGATAGATAAAGTCATAGATAAAATCATAGATAAGATAGATAAAAGTCCTAAGATAAAGTCTTGAGATAGATAAAGTCATAGAGATAGTCAAAATCTTGAGATAGATAAAGTCATAGATAAAATCATAGCTAGATAATCATAAGATAGATAAAGCCATGGGAGACACATCTTATTTTGTACTTAAAGGGGGAAAGGGAGAAGACATAGATAAAAAATACTATGAAAACAATATAATATTGTATTACTTTCATAATTATACCCATACAAAACCCATAGAATTGTCACATTGAAAATGAGTAAACATCTATGATAGAAAAAATAGTAAATATCATCTAAAAATTAGAAAATATCAGAGTATCTTAGTGATTCACTGAATATATATGAGCACCAAAGAAGTTTTCTTTCTTTAAACACAAACTCCTTTGTGATCTTTCTCTTTCTGGCTTTATTTATTTGGGTGAAGGAAGCTCGGACTTTAGGTGTGGTGCTCAGGGATCGCTTCTAATGGTGTGTGTGTGGGCTACATGGGAATTGTGTGTGTGGGCTACATGGGAATTGAATCTGTTTGGCCATGTGCAAAACAAGCATACTGCCTGCTGTGCTAGCTCTCTGGCCTCACTGCAGAAGCTTTCCATGATTCCATTCTCCATTCCATAATATCCTGTAGACATTTAGTAGCATAGACACTTTCTCCACTTTGCCTCTTCCATATGCTTAGTCACTTGTTAGTTCTCAATTAACTTGTATTGGTGTTTTCATAAGGATTTAAAAATAATCTGTATAGTTTATGTTTCTTTATTGAAAAGAGTTTTTATTCTTTAGTGTTACTCTAAATCTTACATAATATCTATTCAGTAAAATGTTTACTGGAAATTATTTTTAAATATAGTTCTAATTCAACTGATTCCTAGATATAAATGCATAAATAGGTTAGGTGTTTTTAATTGAGTTAATCTTTGGATTAAAGAATATTTAGTATAAGGTACAAAGCTAGATTTCTTATTCTTTGAATGCAACCCTGATTTCTTTTTTTAATGACAGAGATATACACAGTTACAGAGCTGTTAATGATTGGGCTTCAGTCATACAATGTTCCATTACTGTTCCTTCACCAAATAATGTCCCCAGTTTCCTTCCCTCTCTATTCTCTCTCTTTCTCTTTCCTTTTGGGCCTATGGTTTGCAACTACAAGTACTGAAAGATTATCAGGTATAGTTGTTGGTGGGAATGTCGACTGGTACAGCCTTTTTGGAAAACAATATGGACATTTCTCCAAAAACTAGAAATTGAGCTCCCAGTTGATTCAGCCATAGTACTCCTGGAAATATACCCTGGGAAGCAAAAAACACACAGCAGAAACACCATCTGCACTTCTATGTTCATAGCAGCACTATTCACATTAGCCAGAATCTGGAAACAATCAGAGTGCCTGAGAACAGACTACTGGTAAAGAAATAGCGGTATGTTTACGCAATGGAATACTATGCAAAATAGTAATTTTTCCTAACAGAAAAATGAAATTTGCATATAAATGGATAGAGATGGAGAGGTTCAAGCTGAGTGAAATTAGCCAGAGGGAAAAGGACAGATATAGAATGACTGCATTTATTTGTGGGATATAAAAAATAGTATGATACCAATAACCAAGGTGAGGCAAAATATGGATCAGGAGTGGGATCTACCACAAGTATGTGGGAGTCAGAGGTTGGTTAAGACAGAGAAGGGAACAGTGTACTAATAATTGTTGGAAATGATAATACCAGCCTAGAACTGAGCATTGAATGTAGGCAAAGGGATATACATGATAACCTCTAAATGCATGTATTGCAAGCCACAATGGGTAAGAGAAGGATGTGTGTGTGTATGTGTGTGTGTGTTTGAGAGAGAGAGAGACAGAGAGAGAGAGAGAGAGGAAAAGTACCTTCCATAGACGCAGGCTGGGGAGGGGTGAGGGAATCAGGGGACATTGATGGTGGGAAAGGAGCACTGGTGGAGGGATGGGTGCTGAACATGTATGACTGAAACCCAATCATGGCCATGTTTGTAATTGTATGTCTCATGGTGGTATACTAAAACATTTTAAAAAATGATTATTTGGTATATCCCTTTACTTACTTTCAACACTCAGTTCCTGTTCCTCATCACTATCACTATCACTATCACTATCACTATCACTATCACTATCACTATCACTATCACTATCCTCCTGTTGATAATCTATTTGCTAGAGCAGGCCACCAGTAATATCTCCATATGTCCTATCTCATGCTAGTAGAGCCCAAGGGTATCTATTCGCTCCAGGAACATTAGGAGCCTCAAACCATTATATTAGGTCATGGGAATGAACTAATACAATTGTTACTGGTATTAGGCATATCCCTGAAAGTATAGTCTGAGACAGACATCGGGCAGAGCTGCTACTGGCTCTCACTGTGCCCAGCCGCTCATGAGGTGTCCAGGAGGGATGGCAGGTTCTAGCCCTGGCCTGCCATCCCAGCAGAGCCTCACAACAGGCCAGACAACCCCCCACTCCATGAGGACCTCCATTTTCCACATCTGGACTTCCCCCTTCATCAGAAACTTCACCCAGCAGACCAGCCTATCACAGCCCGGCTCGCGCAGCCGCTGCGCGGCCGTGCAGTTCATCAATAAATGCTGGATTTTGAGATGACTACAAGAGTATGCTACCCGACGGCAGAGCCTGGCAAGCTACCCGTGTCGTATTTGATATGCCAGATACCAGTAACAATTATAGAGCTCATTCCCATGACCTGATGGAATGGTTTGAGGCTCTTTATGTTCCTGGAGCAAGCAGGTGCCCTTGGGCTCTACTTGCATGAGACAGGACATATGGAGACGTTACTGGTGCCTGCTCGAAGCAAATCAATGATGAACGGGAAAACAGTGATACAGTGATTGGACATATCAAATAAAACAGGGCAGCTTGCCAGGATTGTCATGCAGGTGGCATACCCTTGTAGTCACCTCTAAATATAGCATTTATAGATGAACCGTGCGGCTGCGTGAGATGGGCTGTTATAGGCTGTTGCTGGGTGGAGTTCTGATGAGAAGGAAGTCCGGATGTGAAAAATGGCAGCCCAATGGAGTGGGGGTCATCTGGCTTGTTGTGAGGTTCTGTTGGGGTGGCGGGCCAGGGCTAGAAACCGACATCCCTCCCGGGCACCTCGTGATCGGCTGGACACAGGGACAGCAAGTAGCAGCTCTGCCCCATGTCTGTAAGTCTCTGGTTCAGCACACCAGGGCCGGATTGAAAAAAAAAAACTGCTGCAGGGTGGAACTAGATGGGATGGGCTGTGATAAGCTGGTTCAACATACCTGGGCCAGATTGAAAAAAAATAAAAAAACTGCTGTGGGGTGGAACTCGATGAGACTGGCTGTGATAGGCTGTCGCTGGGTGGAGTTCTGACAAGAGGGAAGTCCAGATGTGGAAAATGGCGGCCCGATGGAGTAGGGTGGGGGTGCATCTGGCTTGTTGTGAGGCTCTGCTGGGGTGGCGGACCACGGCTAGAACCCGACATCCCTCCCGGGCGCCTCATGAGTGGCTGGACACAGGGAGAGCAAATAGCAGCTCTGCCCCATGTCTGTGTGTCTCTGGTTCAGCATACCTGGGCCGGATTATCACTATCACTATCACTATCACTATCACTATCACTATCACTGTCACTGTCACTGTCACTGTCACTGTCACTGTCACTATCACTATCACTATCTTCTTGTTAATAATCTGTTTGCTAGAGCAGGCACCTGTAATATCTCCATATGTCCTGTCTCATGCTAGTAGAACCCAAAGGCATCCGCCTGCTCCAGGAACATAAAGAGCTTCAAACCATTATATTAGGTCATGGAAATGACCTAATATAAATGTTACTGGCATTTGGCATATCAAATACGACACAAGCAGCTTGCTAGGCTTGACATGCAGGTGGCAAACTCTTGTACTCACCTCTAAATAAAGCAATTATTGATGAACTGCGCGAGCCGGGCTGTGATAGTCTGATCTGCTTGGTGGAGTGTTGGAGGACATGTTTAGCTAATCTGGGAGTTTTGTTGTTTTGCTCCCCCAGCTTAATCTTATTTAAGCCAATGTTCATTCTAATGAGTCTCTCTTCTATGTAAACACTTCTAGAGGGTTTGGCGTTACAGAAGTCACCTTGATTGAATAACTTCTGACTTGACATCTACTAAGACTTCTATGCTTTCTAGATTGGGCACGCTCCTCTTACCCACTCCACGTGGGACAGTTAGATTTACCAGGGACTACCACCCTGGCTCGCTGAGACTAAAGGTAGACTATGGAAGGATCATCTAGTTTGCTCAAGCAGGCGGTAGACCCTTCAGTACATGAGAACAAGATACTCAGAATCACCCTGGTCAGATAATATAAGGACCTTGTGGGTCATCTAGATTACAGAAGCTCATGAAGTTAAGATGTTTACTTTATAGGCCCTCTCCCCAGTGTTTCTAGAGATAATCGGATTAGTTTGTGTAACCTTTGTTTATACCTACAGGGTGTGGCATACACTCGTTAGGGTTCTTGTTGGCTGACAACCTCAGGTTACTTGGTGTATATAAGGAGCTGACTTGAGGCCCCTCACCTTTTACCTTTGGTTCCTCAGACTCTAGCTTTTGGCTTTTGGCTGCCGGCGGCCTTCCCGGGTTCTTGGGTGGTGATTCGTGGGGGGTCGCGGGTTTTCCTGCTGTTGAAGGACCGGCCCCTGGGTTGTGAGAAAGAAGTCCGGATGTGGAAAACAGTGGCCTCCATGGAGTCGGGAGGTTGTCTGGCCATGCCTCCCGGGCACCTCATGAGTGGCTGGGGACAGGGAGAGCAAGTAGCAGCTCTGCCCCATGTCTGACAGTCTCTGGTTCAGCATTCCTGGGCGGATTGAAAATAAACTGCTGCAGGGTGGGTGTCGATTATCTGGGCTGTGATAGACTGGTCTGCTGGGTGGAGTTGTGACGAAAGAAGTCTGGATGTGGAAAACGGTGGAAAATGCCATAGAGTCTGGGGGGGTCGTCTGACTTGTTGTGAGGCTCTGCTGGGGTGGTAGGCCAGGGCTAGAATCCGCCATGCCTCCCAGGCGCCTCATGAGCGGCTGGGCACAGGGTGAGCAAGTAGAAGCTCTGCCCCATGTCTGAGAGTCTCTCCCTGTTCCTGTCTAAAATGATTATATCTGACTATCACTGTTGTACTTTCCTATTCTTTAAACACAAAATTTCAAGTTCAGAAGTTTAGGCAGTTTTTTTTTGTCAAAAAATATTACTTAGTTGTCTAAAGTAATCAATTTATGCTATTAGTTCTATTTTATCACAAAATATATGGAAATTATACATTAATGAAATTTAATTTGGTTATATTACTTCATATTATGGATACTAACAAGATAAAATAATATTCAGCAGTATAATATGTATACAGGTCCTCCTATGTCCTCTCTGCTGATATGAGTAAATGACTAGAAAATAAGGAATTTAAGAAAAGCACTTACCCTTTTCAGCAGCTAAAATAAATGAAACTATAAACTAGAAGAAGAAAAAGTAATGATTTAGTTTCTACATATTACAGCATGCTGCCAAAATTGACCATGTTTAGGAGCCTAGGATATTAAAATTTATATCTATACTTCAACATCAATGACACTTGGAATGTATTACAATATAGAGTAAAATGGACAAAATGCACATGGATTGTCAAAAAAAGAAAGCTTTTCTACTACTAGATTCTGTAAATTTTGGTCATATGAAGGCTAGAACTATGATATAAAAACACTATCTTCCCGTTGATCATCTATTTGCTAGAGTGGGCACCAATAATATCTCCATATGTCCTGTCTCATGCTAGTAGAACTATGATATATCTGGACAGATATGATAGTTTTGGTGTGTGTGTGTGTGAGAGAGAGACAGACAGAGGGAGAGAGAGAGAGAGAGAGAGAGGAAGAGAGAGAAAATGTACGCATATATATCTTGAATTTCAGTCCACAAATTTCAGTCTTCAAAGCTCAAAATTCTTATATTTTAGAAAACTATTTGCATTTTGCTCATATGCTTCTTGGATTTGGCAATAGATTCCAGTATAAATGGATACTTCCTCATGGCACCTTATAGGTAGTTGTTCAGAATAAGCTGCTAGTAAGTTAGGCAAAACATAATTTTGAACAATTAAATTGTCCTCTCAACTTATACCAGGTAATAATAATAATACTGTCTTATCAAGTGTCAGCAATATGATATGCTTACCAATATTTTGAAGACTTGACTGTTTTTTAAGTATTCACTGAAACTGAGTCTACATCAGTCTTAGATATTATCCATATCTATATATATATATAAATTTTTGCTGGTCCACGTTATTTTGTAAAGTGGTTCTCATGTTTTTTATGTTCTTATATTTTCCTATGATTTTTATGTTCTTATATTAGACATTGAAAAATGATTTATTCTTAGAAAAGCAATATATGCTTGATGCAAATGAATGTCTATATATATATACCGCCAAATGAAACAAATCCAGTTTATGTCCCAATTTATACCACGTGTTTTAATTTCATCCACCATGAACCTATTCTCTCTCACTTACCTTGTTTTCTCTGCTTTAAGCTAGTTATAGATCTTGTAATATTAAGTGTATTAACTCCAGAAATATACAATGAAAGTAAATTACTCGTTGTATTATTACACACAGAGTATTTTATTATTACTTTTTGTATGTCCTTGTTGAATCTATTGACTAACTTTGAAATTACCTTTATCTTCTCCAACTTGAAAACTTTATTACTTGGAAAAATTATTTCTCTAAGTCTTCTCTGTGGCTCACTAGCTTTAAATCCGTTTGTAGTTCACCATGTTCATATCCTCAAGGTAAATTAATAGGGCCTATGAAATTGAAGCCTTCCCTAGATAGGTTCTTCAAGCTCACTTCACTATTCAGAACTGAATTCATATGATACTTTGCTTCTTATCCTTTCCCAAGATTAGGCAGTGTTAGAGTAAAAATAGTGTTCAATTCTCAATTCTACTCTTTATAACTTGGTGGTACTGGAAGAGAAAAGGGAGAAAAATGAGAGGCACTCCCTCCACTTGTTTACTGAGTTCTTTGGGAATGCTATTTCTGGATTCTCTCAGGAGTAAATTTGCTTCACTGGAAAAAGCCAAGGCCACTGTTCAGTGGTAATTTGTGTAAATAAGTAAGTGTACATTTATAAAAATAAAAAATATCATGCTAGTATCTAGTATCTAATTTGGAAAATCAGATGAAAATATAGCATGCTAATAATCTGAAAAAGAGTGGTTTTATTTTCTATAAAAGACATGTTATATATAATTTATTTTCTTGCAAGTACTCTTGTATAAGCAATGAAGCAGCAGCAGCATTTTGTGTGTGTGTGTGTGTGTGTCTGTGTTTGTTTAGTTCATGGTGTTCAGGGCTTACTCCTAGTTATGAGTTCAGAGATCAATCAGGCAGTGCTTAGGAGACCATATACCTTACCAGAATCTGAATTCTGGTCAGTCACATCTAAGGCAACAGCCCTATGCACTGATAGGGCTGTTGGCTCAGAGCAGTTTATTGGTTCATCAATTTGTTGTTTTCAATATCCATGCTTGAACTTTTGTATTAATTTTGTTATCTGTCCGAAAGTTATGAGACCAGGTATAAAGGAAGGAATTTATTTAATAAAGGCCCCATGGCAAGGTAGCAATTCTACAGTGGATTCAGTTCTAACATTAAACTCCCTAGCCTCTCTTGATCTAAGTGCTTAGTGATAAAGAGGGAAAAGGAGACCGGAAGGATTTATATAAAAGCAGACTCTCATTTTTCTATTTGTATAAAAAATAATAAAACTTATACAGACAAAGAGAATATAATCATTGCCTCCATGCTATTCTATTTCTTTTTGCTCAAAATCATTGCTTTCTTAAAATGAGTATTTTTTGTTTGTTTTTTGGGTCACATCCGGCGATGCTCAGGGGTTACTCCTGGCTCTGCACTCAATTGGTGGTGCTCAGGGGACTGTATGGGATGCCGGGATCGAACCCAGGTGGGCCACGTGCAAGGCAAAAGCCCTACCCGCTGTGCTATGACTCTGGCCCCAAAAAAAAATTGATATGTTAAAGAATATTTTTACATTGATATGATGAAGTGAATAGATATCCAAACCTCATAAGTAGCATAAACTAAGATGTTACTTCAATTTTCTTTTCAATTTCTCTGTCATAACTATATTTTATTTTTATTGAATTCAGCTATTTTAAAGGAGTTAATTCTGTCCATGAAAATTTTTAGTATTCATATTTTTGGATAAGAAGAGATGAATACTTAAAAACATTTAGTCCATAATGCAATTAGCATTAATTCTCTGAGAAAAAATCAATGACTGAATTTTCTGAAAGCACTTCATAAAGGTATGTCCTTAAGAAAATAATGTTGACTATTTAGTGACAGGAGACCTAACTGATGCATGCTGAAACATGTTTGGAAACATAATGTTCTTTAGTCAATCACTTTAAAGTTTAAGAAAAATTGTATAGGGACATTAATATGATATTAATGATGAAGGATATGTCATTACTTCACTTAAGAAAGTATGTTTTCTTTAAAACAGGCAGTTGAGGATTTATTTTATTTTATCAAGTCACCATGAGGGAAACAGTTACAAAGCTTAGATTTTTTTAAAGAAAGCTAAATTTTAGATACTAAAATTATCTTCTCTGCATTCTAAAGATACCATCGCAAGAAATATTTCAGCAACTATAAATTATTGAATTTTCAGTTTATATGTAGATTTTTAACAGCCATTGTAAAATTCTTTGTTGATTTTACATTTCATTTTATTTATCTATTTATTTATTTTTGATTAATATTTTATTATACCACCGTGAGATATACAATTACAAAGGTGTTCATGTTTGGGGGTTTCGGTCACACAGTGTTCGAGCACCCATCCCTCCACCAGTGCCCATTTTCCACCACCAATGTCCCCGATTCCCTCCCCCTCTCATAGCCTGCCTCTATGGCAGGTTCTTTATCTCTTTTCTCTCTTTCTCCCCACCCCCTCTCTCTTCCTTCTATTATATATTGTGAATTGTAATACATACATTGTAATACATACACTTAGAGGTTATCAACGGAAACACCATCTGCACTTTTATTTTCATAGCATCACTATTCACAACAGCCAGAATCTGGAAACAACCAGTATGCCCGAGAACTGATGACTGGATAAAGAATCTTTGGTACATCTACATGATTTTACATTTTAAAGTGACTTTT
Organism: Cryptotis parvus; assembly: GCA_021461705.1. Taxonomy (NCBI): domain Eukaryota; kingdom Metazoa; phylum Chordata; class Mammalia; order Eulipotyphla; family Soricidae; genus Cryptotis; species Cryptotis parvus. The sequence continues at coordinate 20,245 of JAJIBD010003424.1, read as the reverse complement.
TAATGGAAAAAAAGAATCACAACTGATTATATGAACATAGAATGTAGCTATTCAAATATGAGCTCATGTTTTTCAGTCACTAAAATTTTACTATAATATTTTGTAGACAAAATTTAATTTTTCACGAACAAAATAAGACAGAGATCACTGAAAAACTTCCAGTAGAGTTCCTAAAAACAATCAGGGATTCATATTTGCAAGATTACTAGCATATGGTAAGGACTTTTGTGTGGGGAGGAGGGTGTTTCTGCTGGTTCTTCCTGGGTCTCTTATATTCCCACTAAGTACCTCTTTTGATTGTTTCTCTTATTGCTATTTGTATTCGGATTACTACATGTCTCTAGAAATCTGCAATTACTGATTTATGTTCAGTAAATTCGGTTTGAGGCTATTCGTATTCCTGAAACAACCAGATGCCATTGGGCTACCCTGGCACGTGATAGGGTCAAATGGAAATGTTACTGGCGCCCGCTCGAGCAAATCGACGAACAATGGATGTCTAGTGATCTAGTGATCTAATGTAAGGAAAGACTCCAGCATCAATTTGCGTCACAGAAGGATGCTGGCACACATTTAAAAATGAGGCACAGAATGACAATGAAGGAGGGAAGTGGTCACTTTGCACAGGAACAAGGTGCTAAACGGAGGTCCTGTGACATGCATGATGCCATATCAGTAATAGTATGGTAAACTGCAGTTCCAAATGTGCAGGAGCTTGGAGGGAGAAATGTGGCTTCCTATTGAAGTAAATTTGGGCAGGTTGGAGACATTGGTAAAGAGAAATGAATACTGGTGAAAGGACTGATGTTGAGACATTGTATGCCTCAAATTCAATCATGTTTCACTTTTGTAACTCTGTAATTCACAGTGAGTCAATAGTCTTTTTTAAAGCAGTGGAAGCACCCATGAAAATTTTACATACTCGATTTGCTCCCCAACTACTCCATATTTGACTGAGAAAAACTATGACAAAATCAATTTTTTTTCATTATGTACTGTGACTATTACTCTTTAATGTTTATGCATATACATACATGTCTATACATGCTTCCTATATCAGTGGAAATTATGAGGTTAAAATTCAAAGTAAGTAATACATAAACTATAACACACAACACAATAGTGCTTGGAGACTTTGACATTGACTTCTCACCTCTTGATAGATCAAGGAGACTAAAACTCAGCAAGAAAATCCTGACTTTGAAGGAAGAAATAGAACAGAGAGGGCTAGGAGATATATACAGGGATTTTCATCCCTCCAAAGCCAAATTCACATTCTTCTCCAGTGCATATGGGACATTCTCCAAAATAGACCAGATACGGAGCTACAAAACACACCTTCATAAAATCCAGAAGATAAAAATTGTATCAACTATCTTTTCAGACCATGCTGCACTGAAAATAGAAATTAATCACACACAGAAATGGAAAATCAAATCAAACACCTGGAAAATATAATAAATACTCTGGAATTCAGAAGATACAGGGAAGGTCACAGTGAACAGGAACACCTAAAAATAAAAATAGATCATAACCCTGATGTTATGTGAAAGTTTGTTGTTTAGAGAAATGCATGTGGGCTAGCTGGCAGTTAAAGCTGAGTTAAGCTTTAACTTAACTCAGTTGTTAAAGAGTTATTCAGGTTTATATGGGGTTTCAAAGACTCTTTTAACTAAAAGGGCTTATGTAGGAAGGAAAGTCTGGAGCAGAAATATGGGACTTTATCAACTTGTCTTTAAGTCCTTCCTTGAACTCAAGATTTTGCAGATTATTCAGTCCCTCCTGTTTAAGAATTTGGAGGCCCAGGCTAGGACTCTGTTGACAGGAATAATTAAATGAGCACATGCCAACAATTAAGTAATTTGAACAGTATGTGGCATCTCAACCAGAAAACAGTATTTCTGGAACTTCCTTTTTTGTGACTAAGAACAGAAGAATAAAAAGGGAGTGTGGTAAAAAGGAAAGCTCTAGAGCAGCATAAAGAATACAAGCAATAACATTTTTGTGACTATCTCAATAGGTGAATTTTTTTTACACCAGTTAGGAATCCCAGAAAAAATTATTGGTGGTGCGAGAGATTATTGGCTTCACATTCAATCTGGGAAGGTTCCAAGTTTAATAGAGGCTCTCAATTTCTGTTGTGGAAGATGCCTCATTTGCAGTTCCGTGTATCTCACTTGGCAGTCTAGATTTGTTAGATTATATCTAACATAGATATAATGAAGATGCCATAGAAGAGTTCTTAAACTGAGAAATGTAACTTCTTGTTGTTGTTTGTTCTGTGCTACACATAACTGTGCTCAGTCTTTCCTGATTCTGTACTCAGAGATCTCTTGGGGCCACTCAGAGGACCAAATACAATACTGTGACAGAATTTCAGTTCAAGAGCATGTAAGTCAAGGGCCGTGCTCGCTGGACTCTTTTTTTCACATTTGACACGTCAGTAATAGAGCTCAGGATTTCTTTTTATCTCTTTTACTGGGGCTGCTGATAATTTGGTTCAGATATAAACCAAAAGGAACACAGTTTCTTCCCACTTGTTGAGTTGTGCTAATTAGGAGAAAGAGGAATGGGGAAGAGGTAATTTGTGACAGAAACGTGTGGAAGTAAACAAAGTTAAAGGATGTTGGAAGATGGGGAAGGTCCACTTATGGAGTGAGTCGTTTGCTATCTACTGTGTAAAAAAAACACCATGACAGGCAAGAAGAAGCAAGTGAAATTAGTTAAGTAATAGAATTGTTATTTTTTAAGAGCTACATTTATATAAACACACAGTATATTCAAGGCTGGAACTAGGTGCTCTCAGGGCTGGTACTTGGTAGTAAATTGTCAGGTTATCACTCTTGTTTTACATTTTCTCTCTTCCAAGCCTACCCTTCTTACGTTGCCCTTTCTTGGCTTCAAGCTCCTTGTAAGGCAGAAGGGGTCTATATCACCTTACCCAATAATTTCACAATATTATTTCGTCTTCACTTTCCTGTCCTTTCATCCTTGTGCTGTAACCAATCTTATATCCTTTAACCTCTTCTTAAAGTGACGGAGAAACAAAATGGGATCTCTCCAGATAAGAACTCAACACTCTCTTTGGGCAGGAGTGATAGTCCAGCAGGTAGGGCGTTTGCCTGGCATGCGGCCGACCTGTGCCATCATGGGTTCGATCCGGGCATCCCATGTGGTCCCCCGAGCACTGCCAGGTGTAATTCCTGAGTGCACAGCCAGGAGAAACCCCTAAGCATTGCAGGGGGTGACCCCCCAAAAAAAAGAACTCAACACTCTAGTATTAAAAAACATAATAATGAGGATATTTTAGGCCACTTTGAATGAAATCTATCAGTCCTTAAGATAGCCATGCTCTGACTACTACTTTTAATATTCATATTTGTTGAATTATACTAGTGCTGATATTAAATTTTCGTTAAACATAGCTACTATATAGAATGTGAGATACATACTTGTTAAAACATGACATTTCCTAAATTAAAGTGCCAATTTAACAACTACTGTTAAAATAGTTTTGCTTATTTTTATGCAACTGTTGCTTAAAGATAGTTTGTTTTATATAATAAGTAATCATAGTATGACTTAAATTATACTTTTAGGAAAATAACAATGACTCACAGGCAGATCAGCACGGTTCTTTTCCTGGATCAGTTGTTGAAATGATTCAATAAGTAGTCATTTCTGTGAAATGGGTATGTCAATGCTATTATGTGTTGCACTATTTAATTAATGGTTAGGTGCTTTTGCATAATGTGTGGTCAGATAGAAATAGTTTAATAGTGTGCATTTTCAATGTACTTTAATAAAGTTCATTGGAAACTAATTAAAAAGTAATATAATTTGTGCTTTGGGGAAGAAAAGTGTTATCTAAGTGTAAATTAGGGAGGGAAGTGGCAGTTAAAGCTATACAACATATCTATTACTACACATTTGAGGCTTAACTCTAATTACAGATTGGACGTGTGTGCAGACAGCATCTGGGAGACTTCCACTCATTTCAGAAGGCCCTTCTTCACGTCTATAAAGAAGGCTATTCATTTAATAACCAAGTTTATTAATAAGGCATTTTCTGCCTAGAACAAAAGGTTAGAGGAAAAAGATCTCATTCATAGTTGCCGCATTGGCAGTATTTATTGTTCTCTTTTGTAGACAATATCTCCCCAACAAGTGTCATGGGAAAAGAGTTTATTATTCATTCAGACCTTTAGACAGAGAAAAGCAGTTTTGGAGATTAATAATTCTAGCAGCAAAGGGCATTTACCTGATGGAAGAGGAAATTTTGTTGACAGATTTGTGCTTGTCTTCAAACCTTTCTCCATCTGAATAACCCCTGAGGTTAAATAGCTGGTAGACATCTGTAGGCAGAAGTAAGAGAAATGAGATCATCAAGGAACAGTATCGTGCTTACAACATGTGGCGAAATGAGTGGCTCTTCACCATCTGTTATTTGTGTGTGTATTTTATTATGTAAATGTTCGTACACACTGCATTCTAAACAAAGGAACATTATTTCCACTTTGTGGGTGCTGCCAAGCTTGCGTATGTGTCCTGGAAAAAGAAAGTGGCAGACAGAAAACTCAGGGTTCATCTAGAACTTGTGTCCCGGCTCCTTTCACCAAGAGGGTGAGAGACTCTAAGTAGGTTTGATTCCTTTTCTACATCCTGTTCACAAATACAAAGCCCGGCTGTGAATGGAAAACAATGTCTTAAATACTACAGTTATGGTCTAAAGCTTCTTTTGCTGGGGTTCACAGGAAAAGATACTAGAAGCTAGGATGCCCTGGGATCTTTCCAATGTACACTAGGGATAAATTCAAGTTAGAAAATGCATTTGGACAGAGAAAACAGGCTCTGTTCAATTTTCTTTCATCTGTTTAATTCCTGGCACATATCACTGGGTCATGGGAAGGTTCTGGTGAGCTGCTGTCATTGTCTCCCCCAAAACAAGAGGGGTGTGTGTATGTGCATGTTGGGGAGGAATGAAAGTGAGGAGATTTGGGCGACACATATTCTGGTTTAAATTTTCATAAAATTACCAATTTAAATTGAAATGTAATTATCCTAACTGGCATCTTTTTGGCAGCAGCTTAAAAAAAATCCCTCGGCTTTACTGTACCAAGCAAAAGCCCAGAGGAGTCCTGACACTGGCCTTTAATCAAAAGCTGAAAAGACACAAAAGCTTTTAGATAATCTATGCCAAGCTATCTTGGACAGCACGGAATTGCCTGCAGCACCCTTCTGGTGGCATTTAAAACACCTGGTGCCCTTAGAAAAAAAAGACATCTGTGTCTGCAATTTCTCCTTCTGTAATTCTCTTAAATCTCTCTATCTCAACCCATCCTCCTATCTTTAAAAGTATGGATGCCGCAGCGATAGTAAAATAAAGCAATTTATTTGTCATTTAAGAGAATGATACTTGTCATTGGTTATGCCTGGAGGTGGCAGACTCAGGTGTCCATCTGATGTGCACAAACACTTCCTCACTGTTTATTTCATGTGGTTTAATATAATTAAACTATCATTGTGCTCATTGATTCAGCTCAAATTTTAATTTGATAATTGGGGGAAAGGTGTGTATTTGAAATGGAGGCAATTAATTGACACTTTAAATGCATCTGAACAGGAATAATTAAAATTGCATCGTATTTGGAGGTGACTTATACTGTTGTGTTTGTGCAATTCTTTGAGTTAGCTGCTATCATTAATGGGCGGAGGTAAATAACGTTACTTGGTATAAGTTCTTTTGATAGTGACAATCTAATTCTGCAATTTAGAAATATTTTCGCTGCCACAGGCAATTCACTCATTTTATAGCCACTGGTTTTTCTAATATAAGCTCTAGCATTAGGCTGCAATACAATCACTCATAACGAAGCTACAAGACATGCATTGCAATTATGCAGGTTTTTAGACAATTTTATCAATAGATTACCTTATTCTCATTCTAACAAAGGTCTTACACGAAGAAATAATAATTAAAAAAAAATAACATGAGTTTTCCAGCACATCTCTTTCATGATTTCAATGAAAGGAAGAAAAGTAAGGAATTCTTATTTTTCTCCAGTGCTAGTTTTACATTAATTTGTTCCATGAGAATTCATATATTTTTGTAACTTACTGAAACTTAAGAAACATATTTGTAGATAAAGCTTTTCTCTATGTGTGAGTGTTAATTATCTCCCATCTGGAAACAAATATGCTTTTATATTTTTTTAAAAATTCAAGAACAAAAGCTATTTTATTTTTAGTAACAAAAAAAACATTAGCTTTATGGAGTCTGTTTGCTCAGTGTCTGTAATAAATATTTTTGATCAAAACAAGCAAATTCAATTATATGAAATGTAAACAACCACGATTATAACTAGTAAATAAATGTTACTTACAAGAGTTACTAGTTGGTTCTACATGTATTCCCCAAGGGACCTTGTTGTTCTTAATATAAAAATTTGGACCAATCACTCGACATTTTATATGAAAACTTATGCTCTTGATTCAATCTACTATTCAATATTTTAACATTTAATGTAACTATGGATAAACATAGAAACTTTTGGCAAGTCATCTTGGTTAAACAACCATACTCTTTATTAAAGCTGGGACCTAATTAAAATGTACTCTTTAATGATGTCTAAATTCCAATTTCAAATCAAGGCTGGAAATAATGCTAAAAAATACTTTCATACCATGTGGTTTTGGGGCCATCTTAAAGTTTCTAAGGTAAGTGCTGAAGAGCAGAACAAGTCAAGAAGCAAAGAAAACAAAACAAAGCAAGCAAACACAATTATACATGTGTGGTGACTCCAAACAAACCTATGTAACAATTTTTATAGTGAGTTCAGACAAAATATATTTTTTAAAAATTGCTACAGCAGCTAATAAAATAGTCTAAAAGAAAGAACAGAATAATCCTAAGAAGGCTTTTGTCCATACCCACAATCTTTGTACTTACGCTTAGTAATTGAAAGCACACTTAGAAATGAGGTCTTCTGAAATATTGAATAATTTTAAGGTTAGAAGGGATTTTATACACAAATTAATCTAATAATTCAATAAAGCCAGAGAGTTTATTGGCAAGCCAGTAACAACTGTAGTTCAACATCTAATGAGAGGAATACAGTTATTAAATAGATTTTAAGAATCTGAGTGAATACATATTCTCTGTGACATTTTTTGTATTTCCAGCATTCCTCCTTGGAATACCATCAGATTGTCACAATGTAATATCGAGATTAGTATATACTTTCCTGATAAGGGACAATTTTTACTGTTCATTTGAATTTTGTTTAATTGAAAAATTAATCTCCCAAATCTTATTCCTATTTTCTAAAATATCCAGTCTACAATTCCTCAAAGACAAACAACACTATTACAATTGCTGCTACTACTGATTACATTTGGAAATAATCAATAATCTTTTAACAATGTTACTAGTAATGAAATAACAGAAATATCCTATGTATCAACAACATTTTCTCCCTCAACTTGAGAACCTTTGCTCTAAGTTTATCAATCAAGTAGATAGTCTATTTGCATAGGTAAACATATCAAACATCACATCTTAAATCATGGCTAATTTATATGTAATTGTGGTTCTTATATCCATGAAGAAAATTTGGTTCTTTCTCATATCCATTAAAATAATTCCTCTTTATATGGAACACCAGCGACTCAGGTCAAGTTATCTGTGTATTCTAATTGTGCTTTTGTAATTGCAAAAGTCCACTAGTTGTGAGAAAAAATCCAAAATTTCTTAATTTGATTTCAGTTAAATTCAATAGAGTTTATATTTATCCTTCACATTTTTTTGGTGGGGGTGGGGTGCATACCCTGCTGTGTATATCCTGGCAAGGCACTGGTCGTTTCTGACAATGCTCAGGGGGAACATGTGGTGCTGAGAATGGAGACTGGATCTTTGAGTGCAAAGTCATGCTCCAGCCCTTTGAGCTATCTGTCTAGTCTGGCTATTAAGGATACATCGTACAGTAGAGTCATTCCTTTAAAAGTAGTTGGAAAATTCAGACGTAAACAAAACCAGCCACAATAGTGAAGAAAGCTGAAGAAGGGTCCAGGGACATGGCTCAAATGGTGGAATGCTGCTCTAACGTGTGCAAAGTTCTGACTAAATTCTGTTTCCAGGGCTGTGTGCCTCCCCTGTCCCAAGTATCACTGGATGTCCCCAGGGTTTGGAGAGCTCAACAGCATCTAGCAGTGCTGGTGAAGCACTGCACCATCAGGGCTAGAACTGCTGAATTGACTCAAACCTGAGTTATTCTAGATGTCTGGGGACAAGAGGAGGAGAGAGAGAGAGAGAGAGAGAGAGAGAGAGAGAGAGAGACTGAGACAGAGACAGAGACAGAGAGAGAGACAGACAGAGAGAGACAGAGATAGAGACAGAGACAGAGAGACAGACAGAGACAGACACAGAGAGACAAAGATAGAGACAGACAGAGACAGAGACAGAAACAAAAGTTGTTGAGTTATTAATAACAGGTTAATTTGTTAAACTGCTGATTAATTTTTTAGCTTGGAATAACTGAAAATGCTTTTAATTCTATTTTTACAGACCAACATAAAGACAAATTGTATGAATTATTTTCTAGTTTTGCAAAAACACTTTTACTGTGACCATCATTTGCTGAAAGCAAAATTAAATAAAACTGAATTTATGAAAAAAATTGCAACCTATAGTTTTGTGAATGAGATGAATATATAGAATGTGAATAATTAAGATAATTTTGAACAAAAAGTATATTTGAAGATGATCAGGAATATAGAAAAATGAGTTCATGTCAGTGTTGAACCTTGTTCAAGTCATAAACCAACAGAGCAATCTACACATTCCGTGCCATTATTTTAATATTTACATTCTTTCTGTTATTTTAAATGTAAATAATATATGGTATTTATCAATTTAGGATAAAACCTGGAATGTTTTTTTAAAAATGGAAAATATTGTCAATTTTGAAGTCTTAACCTAATTTACCAAACTTTCTTCAACTTCGAGAAAAAATTGTGATATAGTGAGACATACAATTTCAAGTTTTAAAGTTGAAAAACCCTGAAGGTGAGTTGGAATAACTCATTGTGGCAATGGAAGATAATTGGCAACTTACGAAAGCGTTTCCCTAATTTCCAAAACCTTGACATTTAAACAGCAGCTTCTACTTAGCTACACTGTCCCCTCTCTGCTCATATTAGCATTGGCCTGTTCTTTTACAGGCTTTCCAAGTGAGCAGGAAATTTGGCTGAGTTAGCAGTTTTGTTTTAATCTAGTCCTGGAAATATTATTTTCAGCAGTTCTGTGTGCTTAAGCAAGTGGCAAAAATGAATGCAGGTCTCCTAATTCTAGGTCATGACGAATCACTCCATCAGCTTTAAGCAAAACCATGTAGCAGCAAGTCCTGATGCATGTGAGAAATGGCTTGAGTCAACTCATCATCTTTCCCACACCTTTTTTTTTCGCATTAGTTTCATTGTAATAAACAGGGTGGGGGGGTCACTGAAAATAGAAACTGCTCATGCCATCTCGGAAAACTTTAATAATTGCACTGGCTGCTTGGAGGCCTCATTAAACCTAGACATGCAACGCATACACACTCCATTTCCACAAGATAGCCCTTGGCAAAGACAGATAGTCTAGAAAGCATCATGCAGAAATTGGGATAATGCCTCTAATCAAGGGTTTGCCCACTCCCCAGTATCCGATAACGTCATCAGACTATGTCACCTCAGTCTTTGAGATTGTTTAGCGGAACGAATAAATGGGCAGCATCTTCTCCAGTTTGGAGGCTACCTTATTCAAATTTCTGTGTTCAACACAGAACACAGAATTTTTTTTGAGTTTCTATGCTTTTCACAAAAAATGTAAACAAGGGGGACATCTATGCTCTTAGCCTTGAAAGCAAACTCCTAGGACAAGAGAAGTTTGCAGAACAAAGACGTTAGCCTTTACAGGGGAATCAATCTTCCTCTAACCTAGTTTCTTAGCCCAGGAGAACTTCAAGCTACTAGAACAATGACTTTTCTTTTCAGGTAGGACAGACACTGGCTTGGCTGTGTAATTAAAGAAAAGAGATTCAAGGTTCCCACTTGAGTTGAAAGTATGAAAATCTGAAACTGACCTGCTATTTAAATTTTATTCCTAAAGAGTTCAGGTTTAGTGTTTTTTTTTAAGAGAGGCAGAATACTCTGAGATGAAAGCTATTATTTTAAGTGTTAATAAGGATAAGAATAGGTTTTCTGTAGCTAATAGCTCTCCTCTGAATCACTGCCTTATTTACAGTGGAGGAATGTCGTTGATATCATATTTCATCAGCAATGAGGGCTTGAATATGTTCTGTGAATAATTACAGTATCTTTTCATCTCCCTTTTGTTATAGGAAACCTTTATAGTAAAGGCTTTTAAAAATGCAGTGGGAGTGTGTAATCTAAGTATCAAGTCTAATGAGAAATTGTTTTGGCAAGTTCAGATCCCTCTCAAAATTTATGGGTTTGGAGTTTCATATCTAATTGGAATCTTTTAATGCTGGAATAGGTTTGTTCTTATGAAAACAGTGTAAATCTTTTAAGCAAGCCTGGTGGTGACTCTAGAAGACACACACAGCAGGATTCTGTGACATTCAAAGCACATTTATTTTAAAAAAAACTCATGTTCGGTGCCTTGACAAAGAGAAAATAAAAATAGAATAAAACCCATAAAAGAATACTAAAGCTTGGAAAAATTGTTGTGCATGCTGCATTCTATGTTATTGTTGGATCTAATATTGAAAAGTACCTTGAGAAGGTCAAAGATCTAATGGGAGCTTCTGTTCAATACATCATCATTTGCTAAGAATTTTTTCCCAAGAGTATATTCCAGCTGTGTAAAGACCTAATCAACATTTTCCCTCTTCTAATACTAACTTAGGGTTTCCTGAGGTCATTTACATCTGCTTTTCTTCATTTTCTAGTGAGAAAAACAAACTCCCTCCCTTTTCAAAAAATTTTATAGTCCTCACTTTTGCATTTTAAGGCTAAGTAAAGCAGGTGCATAAGTCATGTAGGTGGTCAAATTAAAGGCAGTGAAAATCTGTTATTTTGTTGTTGTTTCCTTTGGTCTCTGGATTTCATTGCAAATGATTCCTTTGTGGTTTAACTTTACTGTGAATATTACATGTATTGAATAAAAAGAATCATTTCTAATTATTAACATAAAATGAATTTGTCAATGTATAGCATCAAAATGTACAGGTGCACCTAGCAAAAGACATTATTATCATCATTTAAGTAGCATGTTTGCAAACATTAACATTTATGAGGTTGTTGTGTAGTTATTTCCCGTCACTCTAAATGCCTGATCTCCACTTCATGTTACATCAAATTCACCTCTTTTTCCCTTCATACTTCTAGCTCTGCTTTATAATCTTAGTTTTGTAATTCAAGGCCAAGAATTTGTCATAAGTTGATTTCCTTCCTTCCTTCCTTCCTCCCTCCCTTCCTTCCTTCCTTCCTTCCTTCCTTCCTTCCTTCCTTCCTTCCTTCCTTCCTTCCTTCCTTCCTTCCTTCCTTCCTGCCTTCCTTCCTGCCTTCCTTCCTTCCTTCCTTCCTTCCTTCCTTCCTTCCTTCCTTCCTTCCTTCCTTCCTTCCTTCCTTCCTTCCTTCCTGCCTTCCTTCCTTCCTTCCTGCCTGCCTTCCTTCCTGCCTTCCTTCCTGCCTTCCTTCCTTCCTGCCTTCCTTCCTGCCTTCCTTCCTGCCTTCCTTCCTTCCTTCCTGCCTGCCTTCCTTCCTTCCTGCCTGCCTGCCTGCCTTCCTTCCTTCCTTCCTTCCTTCCTTCCTTTCTTCCTTCCTTCCTTCCTTCCTTCTTTACTTCCTGCCTTCCTTCCTGCCTTCCTGCCTTCCTTCCTTCCTTCCTCCCTCCCCCTCCCTCCCTTCCTTCCTTCCTTCCTTCCTTCCTTCCTTCCTTCCTTCCTTCCTTCTCCTTCCTGCCTTCCTTCCTTCTTTCCTTCCTTCCTTCCTTCCTTCTTTCCTTCCCGCCTTCCTTCCTGCCTTCCTTCCTGCCTTCCTTCCTTCCTTCTTTCCTTCCTGCCTTCCTTCCTTCCTTCCTTCCTTCCTTCCTGCCTTCCTTCCTGCCTTCCTTCCTTCCTTCTTTCCTTCCTGCCTTCCTTCCTGCCTTCCTTCCTGTCTTCCTTCCTGCCTCCCTTCCTGCCTTCCTTCCTGCCTTCTTTCCTTCTTTCCTTCCTTCTTTCCTTCCTTCTTTCCTTCCTTCCTTCCTTCCTTCCTGCCTTCCTTCCTTCCTTCCTTCTTTTCTTCCTTCCTTCTTTCCTTCCTTCCTTCTTTCCTTCCTTCCTTCCTTCCTCCCTCTTCCTTCCTCCCTTCCTCCCTTCCTTCCTCCCTCCCTCCCTTCCTTCCTTCCTTCCTTCCTTCCTTCCTTCCTTCCTTCCTTCCTTCCTTCCTTCCTTCCTTCCTTCCTTCCTTCCTTCCTTCCTTCCTTCCTTCCTTCCTCCCTTCCTTCCTGCCCTCCTGCCTCACCTGCCCACTTTCCTTCCTCCCTCCCTCCCTCCCTCCCTCCCTTCCTCTCCTTCCTTCCTTCCTTCCTTCCTTCTTTCCCTCTGTAGCATGGAATTCCCAAACTACAGTAAATAATGGAGAAAATGGACATCTTTTTCTGTACCTGATCTCAGAAGATAGGTTTTCAGTTCTTAGCTCTTGATTATGATTTTAATGTTTACAATGGTTTTGTTGAAAATGTACACTTCTATCTTTAAGTAGGTATATAGGTTATGTATATCTCTGTTTTGTTAAGGTTTTCTTACCAACTGAATTAGAATCTTGTTAATATTTTTCTTTATCTAATCATATCTGATATAATCATATTATTTTTATCTTCCATTTTATGCTACAGTGTAGTATATTATGGAACCCAACTCAGTTGTGTATATTGAGCCTTCCTTTCATCTCTAGAATAAATTCCCCAACTTGATCATGATGTATAAGACTTTTGATATATTGTTGGTTACTCTTCTCTAAGATTTTGTTGAGGATATTTGTATTGATATTTACCAGGATTATCAGTCTATACTTTGCTTTTTAGTACTCTCTGCTTTTGGAATTTGGGTTGTTGACTTCACAGAGCTTTAAGAAGAAATCTAATTTCTTCAACATTTTGGAAGAGCTTTGAGGAACATCTATAAGTCTTTGTTTGTTTTTGCTTTTGGGCTACACTTGACAATACTTAGGAGTTATTTCTGGCTCTGCTCTCAGGAATTACTCCTTGTGGTGTAATGCATACAATTACTCAGGGTATTGTATGAGATGCTGGAAGTGGAACCCAGGTCAGTTTTGTGCAAGACAAGCCACTTACCTGTTATACTATCTCCCCATTCAATAAGTCTTTTTGAAGGTTTAACTGAACTCAATAGTGAACCTAGACAAACGTCTAGATCTGGACTTTTGTTCCTGGAAAGATTTTTATTATTGTTTTATTTACTCCTATATTTTAAGTCTTGGGCCACATCTGTCTTTGCTTAGGGTTTTCTCCTCTATCTACACTCAGGGATCATTCCTGGTTGTGTTCGGGAGCCCCTATGCATTTCTAGGAATCAAACCTAGGTTGGCCATGTCTAAGACAAATACCTTACCAACTGTACTGTCTCTAGAGTCCATTGGGATGATATTCTATTACTATTTGAACATTTTTTGTTTAAATTAAAGTGATTGGTGAGGCTGAGCGATAGTCCAGTGGGTAGGCATTTGCCTTGCACGTGGCGGCCTGTGCCGGCCCAGGTTCCATCCCCAGCATCCCATATGTTGCCCTGAGCACCGCCAGGAGTAATTCCTGAGTGCAGAGCCAGGAGTAACACCTGAGCATTGCCGGGTGTGACCCAAAGAGCAATAAATAAATAAATAAATAAATAAATAAATAAATAAATAAATAAATAAATAAATAAATAAAGTGATTGGTCTGTCCAGGTGTTCTGCTTCCTCTTGATTCTCTCATGGGTGGTTGTATGGTAATATGACTTTTACTTCTGGGTTTTCTTGCTTAGTGGAATAAAATTGCTCATAGTATGCTCATAGTTTTTGTGGTCGTATGTATTTATGAGGTGTCTGTTATAATTCCTCCCCTTTCATCTCTAATCCAATTTGGGTATATGCTCCTTTATTCCCTCTTGAATCTAGGTAAAGTTTGAATCTTTTTACTCTTTCAAAAATCTAGCTGTTTCAATAAAATAGTTTTAGTGTTTAAAAAACCCCTCTGAATTGTTTTATTTATTTTTCTCATTTAAAAAAATTTTTTACAAAGCTGTCGTGATTATTTGTAACAGGCATTCAATATTCCAACACGCATCCCACCACCGTTGCATCTTCCCACCACCATTATTTTCAATTTCCAATTCTCCACCACTCTTTTAGCCTCCTCTTATATCAGACAACTAATGGTTTGTTTTATATTCCTTATTATAACTAATTTGTTTAAAATTCTCAAAAAATGTTCCTTGGAAAATTAGTGATGATTGTTGTACATCACCCTGGAACCATTAAGATGTTTTATAAGAGATTACTAACATGCTGTTACATAATAAGCCTTGTCTGTTTATATTTTGTTAATCAAAATTGGTTGCCTTCTACTTACATCCTATCCAATGTGGCATGCTACTTGGTTTATTAGTGTTGTAGGGTTTAAGATGTTACACTGCCAAAAATGATGCAGCACATTCCAGGAATTCCAAAATTTTAATGAATTTTAAAGCTGGAGTTAAATTTTTTAAATGGGTGGTGGCTTTGGGGCAGAAACATGACTGCAGAGCCTTTGGGGAAAGCAAGGGGTTGAGTAGAAGTAGACCATCCCAACTACATGAAACCCTGGAGATTTCAGTCACAAAACCCTGATTGTTTCAACAGATAAATTTCTGAATGGGGCCCAGCCAAAGCACTGGAGTCTGCTCTTGAGCATGGCAGTGATTGTGTGGAGATTTTAGGCTGCCAGGATCTGTCAGGGTATGTGCTGGCCTCACCTGCCCCATTTCAGGGTGCCCCGGATGACTCAGTCTGGTGTGGGTCCAGAAGCATTTCTGTTGATCTATTTCAGATCTTTTTATGAGCCTCTGGTTCATGGCTCATGAATGGGTTTACTTGGTGCCAAAGACAGTTCATGTGTGTGACTGCTTTTTTTTTTTTTTGTTAAGAACAGGGAGAAAGAGGAAGGTAGACTGGTAGACTCCATGAAAAGCTGGAAATTTCAGTCACAAAACTTGCATAACTGGGTTTTTCAGCAGGTTAATTTCTGGATGAGGCTTATCCTTGCAGTGGTGTCTGGCTTTGAGCATTGCGGTGATTGTGGAATGTGGACGTTTTCAGCTGCTGGGTCTCTGTTTTGGCAGGTGCTGGTAGTTTTATTGGTTTCTACATCATTGATTTCCTCTGTAATTTTTAATGTTTCTCTTCCTCTACTTACTCTGGAATTCTTTTCTTGTTTATCAAACTTAGAGGTTATGTTTTTTTATCTGATTTTTAACCTGCTTACTGATATAAGCTTATATTGTATGGATTTCCTGTTTTGTATGCTTTTTTTGCTAAGTACCACAGATTATGCTAGTTTTATCTTCATTCTCGCTCATTTCAACAGTCTTTTGCTCTTCTTTGATTTCCTTTTGATCCAATATTTAATGACATGTTACTTAATTTATAAGTGTTGGGGCTTTCCTCAATTGTTTTTATTTTATTTAAAAAATTTAAAAAGGTCTATGATATATTTTAATGAGCTGGTACTTTCTTATTGCTCTAGATCTCATAAAAACTTAAAAGATTATCAGGGACATATCAAAATAATAAAAATGAACTGCATAACTACCTAATATAGGTGAGCTGAAGAGCTAATCTCTGCCCTTGAGCACACAGCTACCCTATTTTGAAGACTGTATTGGGCCCATCAAGAAATGATGTGATGAGCAACATCATATCAAAATGGGTCAAATCAAATGGGTCATATCAAAAGGAATCCCTGTCTATTTTTACCCAAGAAACTTATGAAAGAAAATTAACACAAAGTTTTGTTGTATTTTTAAAAATATATGCTAAAATGAAAATGTCCTCTTTAGGACATGAAAGGGTAATAGGTGGTATATAATTAAACCATGTATATGTTGTCTGCAATCTCTGTGGATGTTGCTTGAATTCACATATGAGAGTGAATATCTCAGTGTTGGAGGTTTGATTTTAGCGGTACATGTGGCTGTGTCTTTGGGGTTGTAGGGTCTGAGGAAGCAAATAGAATAAGATGGAAAAATGTAAAGTTCAAGGTTAATATGGATCTAACTGGGTCCATTTTGTCATGCTTCCCCTTAAGCCTAGCAAGCACATGAGACTGCAGGAATGTGCAGCGCAGAAACAATATACAACACAGCATTGCTTTGTAATGATCTCGCCTCCCTTGCCTCTGCCTACAGCTTACTTCCTAGAAAGAGTTTTTCAGGCAGGGAAGATTTAACAATTGGGAGGAATCCCTAACTTTTCCAGGGCAGAATTCTGGCTAGTCCCAAAAGTTCCTTTTTCTTTTAAGGGTTTTAGGAAACTAGACAATGCAATTTTATTAATATAAGTGATTTTTTGAGCAAATCAGCTGTATGGTTGAATGCAGGAAGGGTTCCACAAATTGTCTTCATTTCTTCCCTTGTAGCAGCTTGGCCAAAGTGCTCAATCCTTGGTGAGGTAAATCCCAAGGTTATATATGATATCATAGGGGCAACTCTGGGAGGAACTGGGCTACCAGCTGGTACAGGAGCAGGAGGCATGGCACTTGTGTTAATGTGCACAGCACCTCCCATAACCATTTGACCCATCCGTAGCTCTTGCATCAGGAAGTTTCCCTTGGACCTTTACTGTTGACTCTGCATCTCTTCCTCACAGCACCTATGCTCCTCTCCTGCCTGAGCTCAAGTTGCTTTCATTTTTTGTGCTTCTTGATTATGGAGCGCTTCCAGTTTTTGAAGTTCTTCTTGATGCCTCATCAAATCCTGTCTCATCATGCCTGGGTTCCCCTGATGAGAAGCCTTCATCTCCATTTCCAGATTCTCATAGAATTCCATGTGTAGAGTCCATCTGGTCCTGTTGATGCTTCTCCATCTCGATAGCACCTTCCAGCACATGACACTCATACTCAAAGGAGCCAGGCTGCACAAATCTGGGCATGATTTTCATCCTTGTGAAATTTCTAGGTTTTAATAGCCAGTTTTTTCCTGGAAGTCCGTCTTTATCATCTTACTGACCCATGAGCTCCACAGTTATGTCACTTGTCACTTGTCTCCCTGTTGTTCATTGATTTGCTCAAGTGGGTGCCAGTAATGTCTCCCTTTGTTGGGAATGAAATCCATTATTGTTACTGTTTTGGTTTTTTAAATTTTTTATTATACCACCGTGAAACATACAATTACAAAGGTGTTAATAATTGGTTCTTGGTAATACAGTATACCAGCACGCATCCCTCCACCAGTGTCCCATTTCCACCACCAATGTACCCCACCCCCTCCCACCCACCCCCAGGCTGCCTCAATATCAGGTACCCCAGTATCCTCTCTTTCTCTCTCTGTCTCTCTCTCTGTCTCTGCATCACTCTACCTCTTATTTTACACATTGTGGCTAGCCCTGCAGATATTTAGAGTATATCACTTAAGTCTCTTTGTGTATATTCAATGGTGAGTTTTAATCTGCCATTACCATTTCCCACATTTAGTAAAACACTGGTATCTATTTATGTCCTATTAATGAATGCAGTCATTCTATATCTGTCCTTTTCCTTCTGACTAATTTCACTCAGCATGATAGTCTCCATGTCCATCCATTTGCAGGTAAATTTCATAATTTCATCTTTTCTGACAGCCGCATAGTATTCCATAGTGTAGATGAACCACAGTTTCTTTAGCCAGTCCTCTGTTCTCGGGCATTTAGGTTGCTTCCAGATTCTAGCTATAGTGAATAGTGCAGAGATGAATAAAGAAGTACAGATAGTGTTTCTGCTATGTTTTTCGGTCTCTCGGATATATTCCCAGGAGTGCTACTGCTGGATCAAATGGGAGCTCAATATCTAGTTTTCGGAGGAATGCCCATATTGTTTTCCAAAAGGGCTGGACCAGTAGGCACTCCCACCAACAGTGGATGAGAGTCCCTTTTTTCCCCATATCCATGCCAGCACCGGTTGTTCTTGCAGTTTTGAATGTGTGCCAGTCTCTGTGGTGTGAGATGGTACCTCATTGTTGTTTTGATTTGCATCGCCCAGATGATTAAAGATGAAGAGCACTTTTTCATATGCCTTTTGGCCATTCGAATTTCTTCTTTTTGGAAGCTTCTGTTCATTTCTTCTCCCCATTTTTTGATGGGGTTGGCTGTTTTTTTTCTTGTGGAGTGCTACCAGTGCCTGATATATCCTGGATATTAACCCCTTTGTCAGATGGGTATTGGGTGAATATCCTTTCCCACTCTGTGAATTGTCTTTGTATCTTGGTCACCGTTTCTTTTGAGGTGCAGAAGATTTTTAATTTTATATAATCCCATTTGTATATCTTTGCTTCCATTTGCTTGGTCAGTGGTGTGTCGTCTTTAAAGATACTTTTTGTTTCGATGTCGTAGAGCATTTCTCCTATGTTTTCTTCGATGTACCTTATAGATTCATGTCTGATGTTGAGATCTAGAATCCATTTTGATCTGACTTTTGTGCATGGCTTTAGAAGGAGGTCTAAGTTCATTTTTTTCACATAGCTGCCCAGTTTTCCCAGCACTATTTGTTGAAGAGGCTTTCTTTGCTCCACTTAATATTTTTTTGCTCCTTTATCGAAGATTAAGTGATTGTATATTTGAGAATGTGTTTCAGGATACTCAGTTCTATTCCATAGGTCTCGGGTCTGTCTCTATACCAATACCACACTGTCTTAATTACAACTGCTCTGTAGTAGAGCTTGAGGTTGGGGAAAGTGATACCTCCCATCTTCTTTTTCCCAAGGATTGCTTTAGCTTTTCGTGGAGTTTTATTATTCCATACAAATTTCAGGAGTGTTTGTTCAATTTCTTTGAAGAACATCATGGGTATCTTTATAGGGACTGCATTGAATCAGTATAAAGCTCTAGGGAGTATTACCATTTTGATAATGTTAATTCTTCCAATTCATGAGCAAGGAATGTGTCTCCATTTCCTCAGGTCTTCTTTTATTTCCTGAAGTAACGTTTTGGTTTTGTAGTTTTCTTTGTAGAGATCCTTTACATTCTTTGTCAAACTGATTCCTAGGTATTTGATTTTCTGCAGCACAATTGTGAATGGGATAGTTTCTTTAATGTCCCTTTCTTCTCTTTCACTGTTTGCATATAGGAAGGCCATTGACTTTTGGGTATTGATTTTGTACCCTGCTACTCTGCTATAGGAATGTATTATTCCTAAGAGCCTCTATGTAGAGAGTTTTGGATTTTCCAGGTATAATATCACGTCATCTGCAAATAGTGATAATTCGCTTCTTCCCTTCCTATCTGGATGCCCTTAATGTATTTTTCTTCCCTGATTGCTATGGCAAGTACTTCCAGTACTATATTGAATAGAAGTGGTGAGAGTGGGCAGCCTTGTCTTGCCCCTGATCCTAAGGGGAAGGCTTTCAGTTTTTCCCCCATTGAGAATGAGGCTCGCTGTGGGCTTGTAGTAGATGGCCTGGATTATCTTGAGGAAGGTTCCATCAATCCCCATTTTCCGGAGAGCTTTTATCATGAACGGGTGTTGAATCTTCTCAAATGCCTTCTTTGCATCTATTGATATGATTATATGGTTTTTATTTTTCTTTTTGTTGATATGATGTATTATGTTGATTGACTTGCGGATGTTGAACCATCCTTGCATTCCCGGGATGAATCCCACTTGGTCATGGTGTATAATCTTTTTGATGACTCTTTGGATTCTATTTGCTAGTATTTTGTTGAAGATCTTAGCATCTGTATTCATCTGGGAGATTGGTGTGTAGTTTTCCTTTTTTTTTGGCACCTTTGTCTACTTTGGGTATCAGGGTGATATGTGCCTCGTAAAAAGCTATTTGGGAGTGTTTCTGTTTCTTCAATTTACCGGAGAGCTAAAAAGAACTGGGAGTAGGTCCTCTTTAAAGGTTTTGTAGAATTCACTGGTGAATCCATCTGGACCTGGGCTTTTGTGTTTGGGGAGACTTTTTGGTTACCGATTCTATTTCCTCGATGGAGATAGGTTTGTTGAGGTATTCCAAAATTTCTTGTTGCAGACTTGAGA